>OU343222.1:29006434-29019068 GCA_910596185.1 Chrysanthemum makinoi | reverse complement strand
AAGCGATCCTGATTTCATCTCGGGGCGGCCCGGATCCGAACCAAGACGACGATCATCCCGGAAACCCGACGGTCACAACTCTAAGGTGACGCCGTGTCCATCGATAACTTGGCCAAGACAAAACCCTAATGATTGTCGGACAGTCCACCTATAAGGCGACGCTGTCAGCAGTTAAATCTATATATAGAATTGATTTTTCGTATTTTTGAGAGGTAGACTTTTGGAGTAAAAACCCTAAACATTTGTAGTCCGACTTGGACAGTATCTTAGGGTCCCAAACCCTATTTTACACATAAAGATAAGTGTTTTAATCCAAATTTTCATTATGTCTTCAATTGATTGTGTGTATGCTTGCTTGTTTAACATGTCTAGCTAAATTTCTTATGTGTTTGCTTAGATCTATGAAACCTAGTCATTAATTATTGTTAGGTTGTCTCTTATCTTTATTGTAATTGGCTTAGGAGTGCAACTAGGCTTTCGTTGTGTTTAATGCTTGAATAATCTTTGTGAAAGTTAGTTTATGAATAATCTAGTTGATTTCGTAGGCTAAACCCAAAGGTAACCTCAAAGAGTTAGGGCAAAGGCACACCCTACGACTTTAGGAAACAAAACGCGTTAAGAATAAGGTGTGACAATTCAACCATCAATAAAAGATAACTAGGGAGTAATAGTATCTAGGTAAACACATTTTTAATCATTATACGAGCACACATCAAATAGACATAACTACCCGTAGAATTAAATAATTATAGAGTAGAAGTAATCGGTAGAAGTACCACCCCCAAACCAATTGACCCGATATTTTACCCTTAGCTTTCAAAAAAACATATAAAAGATAAAAAAAAAAAAAGAATCATCCTCAACCCCCAGCTTAGCGTAATACATTTCCTACTAGCATTCCTATTCCCCTAGAGAATGATATCAATCCTCGAGGCTTACCCAATACTACACTACAACGATTAGGTTCACTGCCTAGGGTGTTGAAAAACTTGCTCGATGAAAAGGAAGTTCCTTTGACCCCGAACGCGCTTCGTACGCGCATCAGTTCTCAATCGTTTTTCCCAAGAATGATTAGTTTTGTTTGGTTTTAATTAATCTCTAAACTTGCATCAACTATTTGATCCAAGTTGTTTAGGTTTAATACAATCGGTATTATCTTGTTCCAATGTTTCCTAATCGAATTGTTTGGCAACAAGATATTGGGTTTTCTGTCGTGGAGTTTCTTGGACAAAGCAGAAGGAATTATATTGGACGTATTTTGTCTGATTTTGGATAAAGAAGCAACAAGCTTCTTGGGTGTTTTTATCTCGGACAGAAAAGTAGACTTGGTCTTGGGGTTTTTCTTGTTCGTGATATTCAAGTGTTTTTTCAAAGGGTTGATTGTGTTTATGTTCTCGACTAGCTCATATCGAACGTGCTCGTTTTACGTGTTGTGTGTGATACTCGTAGAGGTATTAGATACTTTGGGTTTCTTTTGGGTTTCTTTGTTCGTCAGTTGCGTATAATATTTGCCAAAGGTTAGTTTTCTAGTTTACCTTTTATTCAATTATTGTTTATTATACGTGTTAACCTAATTGCATAAACTAGATCCATATTCCGCTGCGTACTCGTATGCGTTACTTGGCTAACGTAGTTCTAAAATCCCAACACAATCAACACATATATTGGGATTCCATCTCTGAATAACCAAAGGCTTATTATTAACCATCCAGACTCCACTTTCAAGTACCTTATTCATACCTTCTTCTTCTCTAAACTTGAACAAGTATATTCCACCCTGAGTAACAATATCCACTAATCCAAACTTTCCCCGCATTCTACCTATATTGTTCTTAAGTTCATTATAGGCCATTTTACAACCAACAAAATGCCCGCATAGTGTTGTAGACCATTTCATACTTCCTTCTAGTATCAATTCATCATCAAACACTACCACATCCCTACCATCTTCTAAAGCAGTAGGGATGTGACTAAGTTTGTTCTCAATCTCAACAGCATTTGGTCTCACTATAGTGCCATAAGAGTTTGATGTTGTTTCATTGGTCATGCCTAGGCCATAAGTATTCCCTTGAACACTTTGTTTTTTAGCATCTTTACTGCAACCATTATCATTAGAGTCACTATGGCAAGCCTCTAAAACTTTACCATTCTCCTATTCAGGGCTAGTAATTCCTGCACTCTTAAGCACATTACTTGCCATTTTCTCATTGCTGCTTTTGGTCATAGTAATATTAATAGCCTCATTCAAAGCAGGGAAATCACTAACAACCACAGTCTCCAAATTCTTCTCTACTCCCATTCCACATTTCTCCCACCTTCTCCATTACTGACAACACTATTATCATTCATTTCACACACATCCCCACTCTTCGCATGACCACACTCACTACTAGCCTTATTATTGTTGTCAATACTGTTAACTCCTTTACTTTTACCTAAATCACATAAAATATCATCATACTTAGTTGGTATTCTTATTTGGCGTTTAGAGGACATTCTTTTCTTATTAGACATTATCACAAACACTTAGACTACAGTAAGTCGTAAAACAACCAAAACACACTATTGTGCTAGTCAAATGGGAGCTAATCAGTACTAACAGTAGCTAAAAGTACCACAAGGAGCTAAAAGAAGGCTAAAAATTTTGGCACCAAAATGACTGCCAAACCACCATTGTTAAAACTCCAAAACTAACGGTTAAAAACACCATCGGAGTGTGTGTTATAACAAGCTGAATCGATTGTATGGTTTAGACTTTTAAATAGGGTTCGAAATTAGTGTTAAATCAAGCTTTTTGTTGTTTTTTTAATGGTGGTTTTGGCGGGAAATTCAGTTAGGGGGAGTGAGCCAAATGTAATTGTTTTCCATATCCTGCATTCTACATTTTGTCGACAAACATGAAGGCAATGCTACATAGAATGTGAACTATCTAGCATAACTTAACTATATAATGAAAGACACGAGCCCTTTTTGTCTGGTGTCATTTGGAAAAAAAACAATGGTCGCTTAATTACTGTAAAAAGTTTAATTAGGTTCACTTTGTAAGATAAGAGAATGTATGTGTAATATGAATAATGATTTGATTACTTGAATGAATACAAACCAATCGAATGAGGCTACATATGGAAAGATACATAAACTATTTTGGGTAAACCTCACAAATCAAGGTAATCACCAATCAATGTACATCTAATTACACTAATTGACACCTATTGATCTTATCACAATACACGGTTAACACTCCCCCGCAGTCCGAGCGGCGAAATCGCGAAAGCTCGGACCGGAGATTAAAAGCTAATAAAGTAAAATTAATAAATAATTGTTGAAGAAGACATTTTACAGCAAGCGGAAGCACATCTTCAAGCAGCAGCAGACATAAGCACGCAACAAACCGGATAACCAAAGTATACGTACCAAAAAGGATAAACCAAAGTATCCTGACCAAATGGGATAAACCAAAGTATCCCTTACCAAACAGGATAAACCAAAGTATCATGACCAAACGGGATAACCCAAAGTATCCCATGAAACTAAAACAAACGAGATAACCCAAAGTATCCCACAACTAAACAAGCGGGATAACCCAAAGTATCCCTAACACTAAAACAAAAGAAATTACAACTAAAACTCATGCACTAACATGAAAAGATGAAAAGCGAAGTTGGTTAAAAACTTCAACCCCAAAGAACTTTCCAAACAAGCGGGCATGTTTTTCCCTAGAAAGCATAAAGATCCACTCCATAAATAAACATTAAAACTTGGGTGGGGTTTATTATAGCACTTCAGAGTTTAAGGTTTATGGGAGCCCCGAGCCTCCGTGTAGCCCTTAGAAATATGTTTTTGAATGATTCAATGAAAAACTCAGTGAAGTTGGTGAAAGTCAATAATCTGACTCAAAAAGTCAACTCTTCTTATGCTAACATACTTTTACAAATAAAAACTTCTTTATGATGATTAAATCACTTATAGAAACTTACGGAACTTAATTTGGATATGATAATAGTCACCTAGGTATAAGGTATAGAATACCACTATTTTCATCGAAAACATAGTTTGACTTTCTCAAAAGGTCAACTCTATTAGCTGAAGTTCCTAATCTAACTTAACTTATTAATTCATATTGATTACTAATCACATCTTTCAAGTTGTTATTTCTTTATTAATGAGTCTATGGTTAAATCGTATTATTTGATCATTTCATCTCAGTGCACATGACGTCAATACTACAAAAGAAATATGAGCCAGTGTTACATGTATAATAGCACCTCAAGAGTATATTGACATCGCTTATTATAAACCTTTCATTACAAGCACAAAGTGACTTTCTGAACAACTCAGCTGCGTGAACTGAACTCCATGAATAAACTTTGAAACATTAATTCTGAATGATAAAAGAAAAACAATCATTATTCGCGAATGTACCTAATAACATATCATACATTGATGCTGATAAATCTATCCTATTGATGACCAACAAAGTATCTTCACACCACACTAGAGCTAATCTATAAGATGACACAACAGTGATGTTGAGAGTGGTCGATGTTCTGAAATGTAACACAAATACGCTCCCAACATTTGGCGAAATCCTTCAGAGATGGCAAAATTGATTGCGCCAGAACAAAGTGATGAGCTCGGCAAATGAGCTTCGAGTTCATTTTGGTTAAATGAAGTGCTGATTGGCAATCAAACATGCAGGAAATGGTTCAGTTGTTATGGCTGATAGTAAAATATGTATCAAATGCTAGAAAAATTAATTAACATCATATCAATTTCAAAACATGGATTAGCGTAAGACAGATTTTCAAGGAAACAAAGAAAGTACCTGTTGAAATAGTTGTTTACAGACGACTAAACAACAGTGTAACAGAACCTTTCAGAAACACCAATATCGGAGGTTAGTTTCACGGGTGTTAAGCCACATTTCTCAAGAGTTGTTTTAAGCCCAATAATACGCAGACCTTTCAATTGAAAAATGCTCTGCGGAAGATGACGTATGTCTGTATCTGTTATATCTAACTCTTCTAAACATTTTAAATGCCCAAGTTCCTCAGGCAAATCATCAAGTTTACAATAGGGCAAATGAAAATATTTTAGGCGTTTCAGTTCAAAGATGCTCTTTGGAAAACCTACAGAAAATCGACAACTCCTGAAAATTAGCTTCTCTAAACATTGTAATCGGCCAAGATCCTCCAGTAATAACTCACCCTGTCTCAGTTTCAACCCATCAATTTGAAGATATTTCAGATGTCTCAACATACAAATGCTATCTGGAAGACGACTAATCCCAGTAAATAACAACATTAGCTTCTCTAAAGATTCTAATTCGCCAAAATCTTCAGGTAAACTCTTAAAATCCCAACAAAATTCAAGTTTGAGAGATTTCAGCTGTTTTAACATACAAAGACCATCTGGAAGATGTTTTATCTTTGCACTGGACAAACAAAGCTCCTGCAGGGATTCTAATTGGCCAAAATCCTTGGGTAATTTCTCAAGATCCCGACACCCTTCAAGTTTGAGAGATTTCAGCTGCTTTAACATACAAAGACCATCCGGAAGATGTTTTATCTTTGCACCGGACAAACAAAGCTCCTGCAGGGATTCTAATTGGCGAAAATACTTGGGTAATTTCTCAAGATCCCCACAACCTTGAAGTTTGAGAAATTTAAGCTGTTTTAACATACAAAGACCATCTGGAAGATGTCTTATCATTGGAAGGGACAAACAAAGCTCCTCTAGACATTGTAACTGGTGAACATCCTTGAACACTTCTGGAATACTGCCTTCAAGTGTGAGCTTTTTTAAACATTGCAAACTACAAATGCTTCTAGAAAAACTTTCAAGGTTTATGCAAGAACAAAGACCTATAGAAATAAGCTTTTCAAGATTTCCAAATGACGAGGCAGCTGGATCTTCTTTATAAAAACATGAAAACATGAAGTCTGAAAGATCCTTGACTGGGTGCAATGGCCTTATACCTTTAAACTCCGCAATGAGATGCAACTCTGATAAAGAACCAACCTCAAGTAATTTAGACTGTTTCTCAAACAAAAAGGATTTAAACCTCCCACAACCACTTAAGTTTAAGTAGACAAGCTTTTTTAGACCAACAGTAGCATTAATTTCTGTTAAGTTTAAACAGTATTTGAGATCTAACCTCTCGAGATTTGGAGTCAGCTCAATGTCAAGGGTCCTCAACTTTGATTGACTGAGGTCTAGGGATCTGAGATTTAGACGTCTTGAGGGCATGTGAAGTTCTACCAAATTATAACCAATAAGACTTAATATCTCCAGATCTGGAGTCGGCCCAAGGATAAAATTCTTTAACCGTGAACTATTGAGGCTGAGGGATTTGAGCTTCGGACATCCAAAGGGCACATAAAGTTCTTCCAAATCACATCCAGCAAGACTTAAGTTCTCGAGATCTGGAGTTGGCCCAAGGTTAAGGTTCCTCAACTTTGAATTATTGAGGACGAGAGATATGAGCTTTGGACATCCAAAGGGGACGTGAAGTTCCTCCAAGTCACATCCAGCAAGACTCAACGTCTCGAGATCCGGAGTTAGACCCAAGTGAAGGTTCCTCAACTTTGAACCATTAAGGCTGAGGGACTTGAGTTTTGGACATCGGAAGGGTACATGAAATGCTTCCAAATCACATTCAGCGAGACTTAATGTTTCGAGATCCGGAGTCGGCCCAAAGTCAAGGTTCCTCAACCTTGAATTATTGAGGCTGAGGGATTTGAGCTTTGTACATTGGAAGGGCAAAAGTTCTTCCAAATCACAACATCTTACAAGACTTAACACCTCGAGATCTGGAGTCGGCCCAAGATTAAGGTTTTTTAAATTTGAGCCATCAAGACTGAGGGATTTGAGCTTTGTACAACCGAAGGGTATGTAAAATTCTTCCAAATCACAACATCCCACAAGACTCAACGTCTCGAGATTCGGAGACGGTCCAAGGCTAAGGCTCTTCAACTTTGAATAATTCAGGCTTAGAGATTGGAGCTTTGGACATCCATCGGGTATGTAAAGTTCTATCAGTTCTAGACAATGTTCAAGATTTAAAATCTCGATATTTGGAGTCACCCCAAGGTTCATTGTTTGCAACGGTGTGTAACTAAGGTCAAGGAACCTGAGCTTATCAAGAACCTATCAAATAGAGACAAAGAAGATGAATATATATGGTATAATAGCAAACAATATTGATGTATAGCATTATACTAGTAAATCATGAAAATTAACCAACCGACCATTATTCTACCTTTCTTGTTCGCCCTTTCCGAATGTTTTCGATTATGCTAAAAGACATGTCAAGTCCAACAAGATTGTCTGCTTGAAATGTTTCATGTAAAGATGAAAAAGGGTAATCTCGCCAACTCAGATATTTTAACGCATTTGGAAAGCGTTGGCTAACCTGATTATCTTTCCAATTAGGTCCGGAACACATGTAAAGAACTCGAAGTTTCCTCATGTTTCCTAGACCTCTCATAACAGTTGCAAGATTTAGTGTCAATGGCGACAATTTTATACATCTTGTTGCTTCATTAACCTTTGCCTGTACACCAAAAAGAAGTAATAAAAAGATGTGTCATAACAAATGAAAATTAGTTAGTTTTATTCACTTTAGAAATAAATTGATCCATACCCAATCACATGCCAATATATTTTCAATTTCCCCATCATTCCACAATCTGGTTTGTCTGTTAGGGTCATCGGGGTGCGAACGGAAAACAATATTTCTGCCCATTTCTTCTATATGGTCATGCATGCCCAAGCTCCCATATTCAGTAACAGTTATGAGAGATTTCAGCTCAAGAACTCTTATACCAATGTTAGCCTTATATCCACAGCTTTCAAACACCTGTATTGCTCTGTCTTTCTGCTCACCTTTTAATATGCATGCAACATCTAGAAAGATTTCTTTGTAATCATTCTCTAGATCATTAAAGCTTATTTCCAATACTTCTTGGGTTTCCTTCTGTGGAATTGTTTTTAGTCTTTCTAAAACATCTTTCCACTCAAGCTCATTTTTACCACACAGAAACGAACCCAAAACTTTTATCGTTAGAGGAAGACCGGCAGCATACTGTACGACTTGTCTTGACATCTCTTTGAACCCTTGATTTGGAATTTCTTTCCCAAATGCATATCTACTAAAGAGGCAAACTGCTTCCTCGTCCGTCAACAAACTGACATTACATATCAAGCTCACTCCGTGTGATACTAACACCTGCTCATCTCTTGTTGTAATAATAATGCGACTTCCGGACTTAAAATAATTAAGATCACCAACTAATGCCTCAAGCTGGTCACTATGATCTACATCATCTAGAACAATAAGAACCCTTTTACGAAACATCATCTGTATCATTGTGTTTTTCCTATCCAAGACACCACTATTGGAGATCTTTTTATCATGGAAAACATCCCTTAGTATTTGTTTTTGCAGCTTCTTCAAACCGACAGTGAAGCTTTGAGACTTCCCTAACATTTTCAACAAAGCTTTTTCCTTCAAACTTATTGATATTTGATCATAAACAGCTCTGGCTAAAGTTGTCTTCCCCCCACCTCCTATCCCCTTGATCCCGATCATGCGAACATCTTCACTACCAATCTCTAAAGATGAAAGAACATCACTGATTCGGGTCTCCATGCCCACTAACTTTCCACCGGCGCTTGAATTAGTGGGATACAACTTTTTGAATATAACATCAACAATTATTTGGATCAATTCAGATTCATCCCTGTATCATTAAAGATTATATTATTAGCTTGCTCAAAGCGCACATAAACAGTGAGGATTTATAACATAAAAGAATTAACATTTATATAAATGTAGTTATCATGATAAAAATTGAATGAAATCTAATTACCCGTTAGCTGTGGCCTTCAACTCCCACCCAACCAGATTTGAGGCTTCTTTCATAGCCTCTCTCCATTTTCCAGCAGCCTCCTTCTTTTTGTGTTCGGCAAACGCTTTAACTGCCCACTTTGATAGCGGACTTCAGTGGGCTCCACATCAAAAAAGACAGGATAAACATTCTGCTCGGTCGTCTTGTTACATTCCATAATCTTGACAAGCTCATCTAGGCACCAAGATGAAGATGCATAAGTCTTGGAGAAAACAATGATGTAAAACCTTGAGTCCTCAATGGATTTGATGAGTTGGTCCTTGATCGGTTTTCCTTGCTCGATTTTCTTATCGTCCTTGTAAGTTTCAATGGAACTTCGCTGAAGAGCTTGATAAAGATGGCCAACGAAATTGTTACGGGTGTCACCACCTCTAAAACTCAAAAAAACATCATACTTGAAGCTCTTTTGAATGGATGAAGATGAAGTAGACGCCATTATATTCTAGTTGTTATCTAAGGATCGGTCGGTTTTTGAGAGAATTATCTTAACTATTTGCAAAGAAACATGGGTAAGATTATCAAGTGTATATTGAGAAGACAAAGACTCAATAACATAAGGCTGTTATTTGGTCAAGAAAGATAAGATCATTAAAGGGATATAGAACTCACGTCTATCACTCGTTTTTTACTTTGACTTCAACATACATCTTATTACTTTCCCAAACCAATATGAACTTTACTTCCTTAAAATTACCTGTTCTAATAATAAAATAAAAATAAAAATAGACATGTTAACTAATCTTAGTGAAATTGATGGATCTTTGAACGAGTAAAATCAAATATTACACTGGCAACATAAAGTCTTTTTCTAATCTTAGATTTTTTACTTTTCGTACCGCTAAAGATGCTTAACGCCATGTTATATATTTACTAAAATGACGAGCCCTCAAAAATGGTTAAAAATATTTTCTACAAGTTGAGAGCATGCAAGTATAACTTCTAACAATTTGGAGAAAACTAACATTGCAGTGAACTATTTTTTCACAGGTCATCTTCTTGACCCAGTTTGATTTGAATTTTTAAACAGATGAAATTAAGCTCCATCTTGTTACAAAACCACCATGAAATGTTACCTTTTATATTTAATCATCAAATACACTCCTGATTTTGCATAACTCGAGCTTCAAATTAGCAAACTTTAGACTCACACTTCATTCTGTCAGAGTGATATCAATTTGTAACAGTAAGAGTTCTTAGAAAGCTTCAAACTATCTTTTAGAGACACTAAACCCAGATCTAAAATATGTTTATTAGTAAGAGAAAAGGTCTGGACTACAACTTAAATTTTAAAAAGCTTCCACTTTACATTCTCTGTTTTCCGGTACCAAGCAGCCTCAGAAACTTCACCAACACTTCTGAAAGTTTCCATTTGTAGATTGATAGATACTAGTGTCAACTGCCTTTGAACAATCCAAATCATACTCTTAATGTCTCAACATGATTATATACCAATCTCACATTTCAAGACAAGTGGTCAACACTCATTTCTTCTTGGTGGAAGTTTTCTTAGCCTTTTTATTTTTAAATCCTCCTCCACTCTCCTGTCAAAACAGCAAATGTTTTAATGATAATAGAAATCAGACTTGCTAAAGGACAAAAGCGTCTTTATTTAGCTCATATCATATTTACACACAAAAGATAAGTAAACATAAAGTTTATTATAATGAAGCAAAACAAGGTGAGAAAGTTAGCACCTTTTAATAGTGAATGTAAGCAGCTTTGCGAATCATCTCTTGCCCGTTTATAGCAACATAAACCTGAAAGTACAAGAAAAGAATTTCTATTTATATAATACAACACATAAAAAGATGCCATCAAACGGTGGAAATTTCTTACACGAAACATGACCCCAACATGGAAATAAACAGGTTAGGATCTGGTCTAAACACTTTTTGGGCTGTGTGTGTTAAACAGGTTGACCCGCCAACCTGTTTGAGCTTTTTAAAGTTTTAGATAAATTATGTTTGTAACGGGTTAAATGGGTTAAATAAGTTAAACGGGTTAAACAAGTTGACTCACCCACCAGTTAAGAAAAATGGGTTGAATAGGTGATGTTCAGATTATGTGTAAACGGGTTAGGATTGACATAGTTGACGTAACTGCTTAAACATTCGTTCTCTAGTTAAGGTGTTCTGAGATGCCAATCCAAACCCACACCCGACCCATATTTGGTTCTAACAGTTTCTCGATTTGAAATGACTACAATAACAAAACACGGACTCTCCAACTTACCCTCTTCCCATCGCCATTTGTGAACCAATGCCCCGTCCCTTGACCATCCGCTTGAGCCCTTCTTTTGCCAGCATCTTTTGCGATTCCTTTCGCAGTATTGACTTTAGGATTCATAGAACCTTTTGACGTTTCATGAAACTTGGATTTTCTTGAATTATTCCTTAATGAACTTGTCTCGGCTTTATTAGTTCTAGTAGCTTGTTTAGTTTTGTCGCCACTGCTAAATTGACCCCTAGAAACACAAGAAATGCAACACAAAAAACATGAATCATGATATAGGATTTTATGAAAAAAGAGCTAATCTTTTATGCAAATAACACCTTAACAACTATCAATAATATTGCAGAATTAACTTACATGTAATCGATATTTGATGTACTTGGAAGCTCAGAACCTCTACTTTCTGCATTTAACGGGAAAAAGTTGCACAAATGGGTTCGCACAAACTCTTGGACCCTCAAATCATTCACCAAAATCTACTACACTGTCCATAACATGACTATTGCGGTTACTTTTTCCAATATTACTCTGAACTTTACTTTTTCCTTTCATGGAACTAAAATAATCTTCACAAACCTCATCCAGTGCAGGTGTCGGGATAATGGAACCTCTTCTCGTGTCTAAAATCTTCCCATAAATCTTTTCTGGCTGGCTGAAGTAACAAGTGATTCACTTAATTTTCTCGGCTGATGTAAACCTACACTTTTTCCCCTATCTAAATTAGATTCTGACTTACTGCAGGTCTTGTTAGTAGCAACTTTACTGGTAGAAGGAATATCAAAATCAGAGTCGGAATCAATTAGCTGAAACTTTCTAAGTGGACTGACAGTTAACTTTGGAAACGGTTGTATAAATAGAGCATTAAATTAGCAAACTTTAGGCTCAAACTTCATTGTATCAAAGTGATATCAAAGCTTCAAATTATCTTTTAGAGACGCTAAAAAGTTCTCTGTTTTCTGTACCCAGCAGCCTAAGAAACTTCACCAACACTTCTGAAAGTTTCCATTTGTAGATTGACAGATACCAGTGTCAACTGCCTTTGAACAATCCAAATCATACTCTTAATGTCTCAACATGATTATATACCAATATCACATTTCAGACACACGGTCAACACTCATTTCTTCTTGGTGGAAGTTTTCTTCGCCTTTTTATTTTTAAATTCTCCTCCACTCTCCTGTCAAAACAGCAAATATTCTTCAATGACAATAGAAAACAGACTTGCTAAAGGACAAACGCGTCTTTATTTAGCTCATATCATATTTACACGCAAAAGATAAGTAAACATAAAGTCTATAATAAAGCAAAACAAGGTGAGAAAGTTAGGAGATATATGTTGAACAGAAGCACCTTTTTATAGTGAATGTAAGCAGCTTTGCCGGTCATCTCTTGCCTGTTTTTAGCAACATAAACCTGAAAGTACAAGAAAATTCTATTTGTATCATACAACACATAAAGAGATGCCATCAAACGGTGGCAATTCCTTACAC
>OU343222.1:28928630-29006334 GCA_910596185.1 Chrysanthemum makinoi | reverse complement strand
AAAACGAATGAAAAGTATATAAAAACGCATGAAAATCGGAAAAAAGGCCTCAAAACGTGAGTAAAACAACAAAACGTATGAAAATGGACTAAAAAACGTTTCAAATGCATTTAAAGCGCCTAAAAAGGACGTAAACGTAAAAAGCTTACTTAAATCGATATATAAAACCAATGAAAACGTAAGAAAATCCGACAAAAACGTAAGAAAATGCATCTAAAAACGTATTAAAACTGGACGAAAACGCTAGAAAATGATGAAAAGGTATAAAACGGACAAAAACGAATCTAAAACATAGGAAACTGACTTAAAATGTAAGAAAAGGGCTTAAAATGTAAGAAAACGACGTAAAATGTATAAAATGTATCTAAAACGAAGAAAACGGGATGAAAACGTATGAAAATTTTCGAAACGTATTTAAAAACAATTTAAAACGTGAAAAAAAGGTAAACCATAAAAAACGTATTTAAACCCCATTTTAAAACGAAAAAAAAAAAAAAAAAATGCGGAAATTAAAAAAAAAAAGTGGCATTAAAAAGAAAATATAAATAATGAGAAAATAGATAAGAAAGATAAAAAGAAAATAAAAAAGACAAGAAAAAATTGGACGTGCTTTGTATATTATTAAATCCTAAAGTTAATCACCACCATGGGGATCAAACTAGATGGAAGAGTGATTTATCCCTTAATACGTAAGCACTTTTTGAAAGATGCAAAAATAAAAGTTACTTCCAATTATTATAATTTTATTAATGTGACAAGACAAATTTTATATGGTTTTATGCTCCATAGTTTTTACGTTTTACTACTTTTAATTTGTCAAACTTTACATTTTTTGTTTAGTTTTTTTATTTAAAAGGTTTATATTAAAAAAAAGTTATTAAAATAAAGGGGCAATTTCATATTTACCCAACTTAAGCATGATAATGTCATATTTACCTAAAATATGCTTTAAATACATCGTACATCACATTAAAAATCATTTTAGTATAGAGTTTAAAAGTTTTATAGAAGAATATTTTCATTTACCGAAGAAACACATACTTTTTATTAACATATATACTCATGTGATTGAATTTTGTTCGACTTCACCCATACGACTCATTTATATTAATATAATATTATATTAAATAGTATTATTTTATTACTACAAGGTTTCTAAACAAAATTGAAAAGATATGCGTATACATGTTAATAAAAAGATGCAGTTTCAACTCCTAGAATTGGTAAAGACGTCTATTTTTTACGCTTTTACCCTATATATTTTCACGTTTACATCGGTAAAAACAGTCACCATGCCCCACACATTTCATTTCGAACAAAAACAAAACCCAACAAAAAAACATTTCCAAAACCCCCAAAATTCAAAAAACTTACAAAACACAAATCAATAAATCAAACCCTAAACACTTTCAATTCACAATTCTAATAATTAATCAATCATAATGGGTGATTTTGAAGCACCTTCATTCTCATTGGGTTTCGACTTCGATTTCCACGATCTCCCAGAACCCCAAATCACACCGAATAACACATCGAATCGTGATTCGGTAGATGTTTCGTTAGCTTATGATGAGGAGTTTGAGAGTGAGACGCTTACTATTGCTGATTCAGATGATGGTGAGAATGAGGTGGAGGTAAGGCCAAGATTGAAGCGGTTACGGCGCGGGTTGTCGGGTTCGGCTACGGTGGATTTGGGTTGTCGGGTTCGGCTACGGTGGATAATATTGCTAAAGGTAAAGTGATTCTTTATTAGAACTGCTTGCTTACTTATCTGATTAATATGTTTTGAGGGTGTTTGGGTCTGCTTATTTGATTTCGTGAGTGAAGTAGCAAATTACAACTTACAAGTTCTGATAAGCAAATTAGTAGTAACAGTTTTTCGGAGCTACCCTTTAGTTGTGCCAGTGTTACTTTTGGTTGTGAGTTTTTTGATATTTGACTTGATGATTAGGGGATTGAGTTGTTTGTTATCTGTTTATTGCGGTTTCATATAGTCGGTATGAATAATGATATCAGATAGTGTGAATAAGCAACTTTGAATTAGTTTGTCTATAATTGATATCATGATCACACTCAGTTAACATTCGTCCAAACACTAAAATTTAACTAATTGTTTGCCGTTTCAAAACGATGTGAAGAGCAATCCTAAACACCACTAATGCTTTTTTCAGTAGGTTCAATTTGATTTCCTAAAGATATCGGGATGAGTTTGGCAGCCAATTAGATTATTTTAAACTCTAGTAGCAACGAAAAACTGGACTTGTTTTCTCTATGTTGTGGGTGGATGGACTTACGAGTAACCCTTGATAACTTCATTGTGTCTATTGCGTAATATATATAGTTAATCTTATGATCATAATGTAGCAAGTATGGTGTATTTAGGGAATTGGGGCCATTGGGCACTCGGGCTACAACTTACAACCCCTTTGGACTGTCATTATACACCCTTACTTATGTCTTAAGATAAACAAGAAAGTTGTAGTCGTTACCAATGATTTTTCATATCTGAATATCGAAATGTATTTATGTATTTAGGCTTTAACTTAGACATAAATGCTTAAATAAGTAGCAACTTGTGATTCTTTGTAATCCAAGAAAGATCACAAAGATATCCAATGCAGCACCACTAAATCAGATTGCTCCCGCTGATTAACTTAGCTAGTAAGGGATGGTATTTGTGCTAGTTTTATGATTTATAAGATTCCATCAAGTAGCAAATACACGCATTATAAACCAGTGTGCTAATTATCGCCACGCGGCGCTTTGTTTATCATTCCCATATTCACTGGTTGTTATTATTGCTAAATGCAGATGAGATTCTTCCAACACAACACTATTCAACAAGAATACCCATATTCCGCTTACCGGACTAGGTGTTTTGACCAGAGAATCAGGAAAAAGAAAGCAAAATCTCTCAAATGTCTCAAATAATGCCAGAATCCGAATCACAAACTGCAGCAAACAACCGCTTCCAAAGTTAACCGTCCGGCCCCTCTTAGAAAGTTTCAGCTGATTGATTTCGACTCTAATTTGATATTCCTTCAATCAGTAAAGTTGCTACTAACAAGACCAGCAGTAAGTCGGAATCTTATTTGAACAAGGAGCATTCTATAGGTTTAAATCAGCAGAGAAAAGTAAATGAGTCACTCAATACTTTCACCAGAAAAGATTTATGGGAAGATTTTGAACATGAGAAGAGTTTCCATATCCCACACCAGCACTCATGAGGTCTGCGAGGAATGTTATGGACAATGTAGTAGATTTGGGTGACCCTATCCCACCAGCTCATAAGTATTTTTTCCATAATGATTTGAGGATCCAAGAGCTTGTTCAAAACCGCTTGTGCAACTTTTTCCCATTAAATGCAGAAAAGTGAGGTTCTAAGCTTCCCAAGACATCAATATCATCACATGTAAGTTTATTCTGCCATATTATCGAGTAGTTTCTACGGTGTTATTTCCATAAAAGATTAGCTATTTTTTCATAAAATCGTTTATCATGATTCATGTTTTTTGTGTTGCATTTTTGTGTTTCAAGAAAATCAAAGACTCAAGAAACGCCACAAGGTTTCATGAATCCAAAGTCAATACCGAAAGGGATCACAAAAGACGCAAAGAAGGTTCAAGCAGATGGTCATGGACGGGCATTGGTTCAGTAATGGCGATGGGAAGAGGGTAAGTTGGAAAGTTCTTGTTCTGTTATTGTAGATTTCATATCGTGGAACTATAGAACCAAATAATGGTCGGTTTTGGTTTGGATTGGCATGTAAAAACACCTTGACCCTAGCATGACATGTTTATGTAGTTAGGTCAGCTACTTCAATCCTAAATTGTTTACATATAACCCAAACACCGCCTATTTAACCTTCTAAGTGGTCGACGGTTCAACCCATTTAAGTAATTTAACCCGCTTAACTTAACTACAAAAACATAATTTATCTAAATTAAAACCAATTGGGTTGGCCGGTCAACCTGTTTAACAAGCACGGCCTGAAAACTGGTTAGACCAGACCCGAACCGGTTTGTTTCTGTGTTGGTTTTGGGTCGTGTTTCGTGGTAGGAATTGCCACCCCTACTTCTTGATTGCATGTCTTTATTTGTTGTATGATGTGAATAGAATTTTCTTTTACTTTCAGGTTTATGTAAGTAAAAATGGGCAAGAAATGACTGGCAAAGCTGCTTACATTCACTATATAAAAGGTACTTGCCAATTATATCTCCCAACTTTTTTACCTTGTTTTGCTTTATATTAAATAACTTTATGTTTAAAAATCTTTTGTGTGTAAATATGATCTGAGCTCAATTATGTTGCTTTTGTCCTTTAGCAAATCTGCTTTCTATTAACATCGAAGAATATCTCCTGTTTTGACAGGAGAGTGGAGGATTTAAAGATAAAAAAGCGAAGAAAACTTCCACCAAGAAGAAATGAGTGTTGATCGTGTGACTGAAATGTGAGATCGGTATATGCTCATATTGAGATACTAAGAAACTGATTGGGATGTTCAAAGGCAGTTCGCTAATGAAAAACAGAGAATATAGCAGAAGCTTTCCAAAATTCAAGTTGTAGTCCAGACCTTTGTCTTAGGAAATAAACATATTTTAGACCCGATTTTAGTTTTAGAATTTGAAGCTATTTAAGAACTCTTATAGTCATAATTGGATATCACTTTGGTAGATTGGAGTTTTAGCCCAAACTTTGTTAATTTTGAAGCTTGATTTATGCAAAATCGACAGTGTATTTGATGATTAAACATAAAAGGCAACATTTGCTATTTTTGTAACAAAATGGATCTTGATTTCATCTGTTTATGACTTCGATCAAAACCGGTCAAGAAGATGAGCCGTAAGAATATAGTTCATTACAAAGTTATCTCTGTCAAAACTGTTACTGTAAAAGTTATAGTTGCAGGCTCTAAAGTTGTGTACAAAATATTTTTAAACCATTTCAGGGCTTGCCAGTTTTGTAAAATTATATTATAAAGATGCAAAATTAGGACATGAATTTATGATGTCAATTGTAATATCTGATTTTACTTGCTCAAAGATCAATCAATCAATTCACTAAGATTAGTCAAAATGTCTATTTTATTGGAGTATTATTAAAACAGGGAAAAGAGTTTATGTGAAGAATTTCCGTATATATTTACAGAATTTTAAGAATATTCCTCATATATTAGAGACTCTATGACCAACTAGCTCAGAATTTTCCATTATATCTCTGTTAAAATTTTTATTGAAGCAATATTATTGGTGTAGGGTAATGAAATTGAATGTTAAAAAATGGTCCCTATTTACAGATAAGAGGAAATTTCTTTGCAAATTATGGAAGTAAAGTTCATATTGGTTTGGGAAAATAATACAGTAAAATGTATGTTGAAGTCAAAGTAAAGAACGAGTGATTGATGTGAGTTTAGCTATATCTCTTAGATGAATCTTATCTTTCTTGACCAAATAATAGCCTTATGTTATCAAGTCTTTGTCTTCTCAATATACACTTGGTCATCTTATCCATGTTTCTTTGCTGTTAGTTCCGATAATTTTCTCTACTAACAGATCCTTAGATAATATCTACAACAGAATGGCGTCTAGTTCTTCTTCATCCGTTCAACAGAGCTTCAAGTATGATGTTTTTTTGAGCTTTAGAGGTGGTGACACCCGTAACAATTTTGTTAGCCATCTTTATGAAGCTCTTCAGCGCAATTGCATTGAAACGTATAAGGATAATGAGAAAATCGAGCAAGGAAAACCGATCAAGGACCAGCTCTTCAAATCCATTGAGGACTCAAGGTTTTACATCATTGTTTTCTCCAAGACTTATGCATCTTCATCTTGGTGCCTAGATGAGCTTGTCAAGATTATGGAATGTAACAAGACGACCGAGCAGAATGCTTATCCTGTCTTTCTTGATGTGGAGCCCACTGAAGTCCGCTATCAAAGTGGGGCAGTTAATGAAGCCTTTGCCGAACACGAAAAGAAGGAGGCTGCTGGAAAATGGAGAGAGGCTATGAAAGAAGCATCTGATCTGGCTGGGTGGGAGTTGAAGGCCACAACTAACGGGTAATTCAGTTTCATTCAATTTTCTTCATCATTTATCTCTAATATTTTGCCTAACCTGCATTTATATATGTTAATCCCAATTGTTTATGTGCACTTTGATACAGGGATGAATCTAAACTGATCCAAATAATTGTTGATGTTATCTTTAACAAGAAATATTCCACTCTTCAACACTGATGGAAACTTAGTGGGTATGGAGACCCGGATCAGAAATGTTCTTTCATCTTTAGATATTGGCACCGAAGATGTTCGCATGATCGGAATCAAGGGGATGGGAGGTGGCGGGAAGACAACTCTAGCCGAGCTGTCTATGATCATATTTCTAATCATTTCAAGGAAAAGCTTTGTTCAAAATGTAAGGGAAGTTTCACAGCCTTCTTTGTCCGGTTTAAAGAAGCTTCAAAAACGGATACTAAAAGATGTGTTAAATAAACAAGACATCACTTTTAGTAGTGTTCACGACGGGAAAAACATGTTGAAAGACATGATGAGTCGTAGAAAAACACTTGTTGTTTTAGATGATGTTGATCGTGATAGAACAAATTTTGATTAGCAGTGCAAGCCTGACCGGTTTAAATCAGCCGAATAATCATTACCACAAGAGATGAGCAAGTGCAGTTAGCCCACCGGTGAACTTCGTTCATGACATCAATTGTTATCGTCTACGAAGCGATCTTCAAGAGGAATGCATTTCAAAAGAGATTCCAACTCGGGTTAAGAGCTATCAAGACAAGTTGTACAATATGCTCATGGTCTTCCTTAACAATCAAAGTTATGGGTTCATTTCTTTGTGGTCAAAGTGAGCATTTTTGGATAGGTGTCATAGAAAGACTAAAAACAATTCCATTAATGGCAACTATGGATAGATTGGAAATAAGCTTTGATGGTCTAGAGAAGGATTACAAAGGAATATTCTTAGATGTTGCATGCATACTAAAAGGTTGGCGCAAAAAAGATGCAATAAAAGTGCTTGAAAGCCGTGGATTTCATGCTGAAGTTGGTTTAAGAGTTCTTGAGCAGAAATCTCTTATAACTTATAATGAATATGGCCGACAGATGCATGACCATTTAGAAGAAATGGGCAGGAATATTGTTCGTCGGTCACACCCCGATGAACCTCAAAGACATAGCCGACAGTGTTAAAAAGGAAATCGGTATATATTGACTAATGACCGTAAGAATTAAGTTATGATTTAATAAAACCGAGTTAACTACATTTTTTTTCCTTGTGGTTCGCTAGATATTTCATTTTGCTCCAGAGTTTAAAAAGTTCGGGTTTGGTCTAAAATGAAACATCCGCCACGGTTTGGTCCAAATTTCCTAACTCAGTAGTTTAACTATAGTTGACCGCTAATAAAAGGATATTATTGTCTTTTAAGTATTATATTACAAAATAATAAGCGCCACTTTTCTTATAAAAAACACATAACAAGTTTTCCCCAAATTCACTTTCTCTCTCTGATAATCATGCAAAAATTCTTTAATTCGAATTATCATTCAATTCATTTTATATCTTCTTCATTCACTCTCAATTTGATCTTGTTTTCAGTGATTTTGGGCGTTTTGAAATATAGACTTCCGACAAAATTGGGTTTTATTTTTTCGATTCAGTGGTACCCAAGCAACTAAATGTCTATACTTCAATACCGGTTTCAGCAATGAGATTGCGAAAAGGTCTAGCAAAAATGAAGGATCTTAAATTTGTTTATATGAATCTCTATAAGGATTATTATACTGAGAGCAATATTGTTGAATTTGATAAAGTTAGCGAATACCTTCCAAGTTCCTTACGGTTTATGAGTTGGTGGGGTTTTCCTTTTTCGAGTTTACCGAGTACATTTCAAGGAAAATATCTTGTTGATCTTGAAATATGGGAAAGCAATATTGTTCAACTTTGGGAAGATGGAGAAGGAAAGGTAGAATAATGGTTAATTTGTTGTTTTTCATGATTCATTATGATCCTATATATCTATTGGTTTGTCATTGCACCAATATTAATTGTTTTTTTTTACTTATGTTAGGTTCTTCATAAGCTAAGGTTCCTCAACATCAGCCAATCAAAATTACAGACCTTTGACCTTAGGTTGGTTCCAAATCTTGAGCAGTTGACTATTAACTATTGTCATGATTTCGTAGAGCTTCATATGCCTGCTCACCATCTAAAGCTCAAATATCTCACCCTCACTAATTTAAAGCTGACAAACCTTCACCTCGGGAATACTCCAAATCTTGTCGAGTTAAATCTCCAACAACTCTACAAGATTACAAGCCTTCACCTTGGGAATACTCCAAATCTTGTCCAGTTAAATCTCGTACACTTCTACAAGATTACAAACCTTCACCTCGGGAATACTTCAAATCTAAAGACGCTAGAACTCAATGGCTGTCATAATTTGGTAGAATTTCAAATGCCTGCTGAAAGTTTAAAGCTCGAATATCTTCACATCTCCAGTCATTCAAAGCTGACAAACCTTCACTCTCGAATACTCCAAATCTAGACGCGCAATACTTGAAAGCTGTTATGATTTGGTAGAACTTCAAATGCCTGCTGAAAGTCCAAAGCTCGAATGGGTCAACCTCGGTCAATCAAAGTTGAAAAACCTCCACCTCGGGAATACTCAGAATCTAAAAAAGCTAGAACTCAGAGACTGTTGTGATTTAGTAGAATTTCAAATGCCTGCTGAAAGTCTAAAGCTCGAAGAGCTCTACCTCACTCATTCACAGTTAAAGACCATTCACCTTGGGAATTCTCCGAATCTTGAGAGGCTTATTCTCGGATGGTGTAATGATTTGGTAGAACTTCAAATGCCATCTGAAAATCTAAAGCTCAAATATTTCGACCTGACTCATTCACATTTGAAGACCATTCACCTCAAGAATACTCCGAATCTTGAGATGCTTATACTCGATTGGTGTAATGATTTGGTAGAACTTCAAATGCCCATTGAAAATCTGAAGCTCAAATATCTCGACCTGAGTCATTCACAATTGAAGACCATTCACCTCGGGAATACTACGAATCTTAAGGAGCTAATAATCAAAGGTTGTAATGATTTGGTAGAACTTCAAATGCCTGCAGAAAGTCTAAAGCTTGAATATCTCAATCTCAGTCATTCAAAGTTGAAGAGCCTTCGCTTCGGAAATACTCCGAATCTTGAGAGGCTAATACTCGAAGGCTGTAATGATTTGGTAGAACTTCAAATGCCCGTTGAAAATCTAAAGCTCAAATATCTCGACTTGAGTCATTCACGGTTGAAGACCATTCACCTCGGGAATAATCTGAATCTTGAGACACTTATACTTAAAGGGTGTAATGATTTGGTAGAACTTCAAATGCCCGTCGAAAATCGAAAGCTCGAATATCTCGACCTGAGTCATTCACAATTGAAGACCATTCACCTCGGGAATACTATGAATCTTAAGGAGCTAATAATCAAAGGCTGTAATGATTTGGTAGAACTTCAAATGCCTATTGAAAATCTAAAGCTCAAATATCTCGACACTCCAAATCTTGAAAGGTTAAATCTTGTAAACTGTTATGATTTGGTAGATATTAATGCTCCCGACGGATGTCTGAGAAATCGTACCTTCATAGACTTAAGGTGTTGTGGGAGGTTTAAGTCTTTTGTGTTTGACAATTGGTCTCAACCAGCTGAGGCTGGTTGTTTATCGGAGTTACATCTGATTGCAGAATCCACATCCACAGATGTTTGCCCGTTGTACTTTAACAATGATTCTCCAAAGTTTCATCTTTTATGTTATTATACAGAAGATCCAGCTTCATCGTTTGGAAATCTTGAAAGGCTAATTTCTATAGGTCTTTGTGCTTGTACAAAACTTGAGAGTTTTTCAAGAAGCATTTGTGGATTACAATGTTTAAGAAAGCTTACACTTGAAGGCTGTATTCCAGAAGTACCCAAGGACCTAGACCGGTTAGTATTTCTAGAGGAGCTAAATTTGTCATCAACAGATATTAAAATCCTTCCAGACAGCATTTGTATGTTGAATCAACTGAAATCGCTTGAGATTGTATCTTGTTGGTTTCTTGAGAAGTTACCGGAGGATCTTGGGCGATTGCAATGTTTAGAGAAGCTAATCCTTTCGGATTGTAAGGTTTTACAGGATTTAATAACAGTGTGTGTAAGATGAAAAGTCTAGTATCTTTACATCTTGCTGAATGTCGTCGGATTATGAAGTTACCTGAGGAAATGGGACGTTTAGGCTGTTTAAAAGAGTTGGATATAACACGTTCAGGTATAAGTTATCTTCCAACGGGCATTTTTCAATTAAAAGGTCTGCGTATTGTTGGGGAAGATCAGATTCAGCTTCGGTCATCTGGTTCTACATCAAAGATACAAATATCCGAGAATGAAGCAACTGTAGCTATTACAGGCACACAAAGCAGTAGTCGCAGATCACGTGGTCAAAGGAGAAAACAACTTAACTGGTACTTCCTCTGTTTTTCTAGTAATCATCTTTATTCAGTTATTTTATTTTTATTCTTTTTTAATTCCCGTAGATAGTAGTAGTTAACACTTCAGCCAAAAATGAAGAATTATCTAATTTGTACTGTGTATCCCATTATATTGTTCTTCAATTTTTGTTTTTTTTAATGTTTTTCTCAACCAAAATGTTTTTCACCATGGCATACATTTTCCATGCATTAATAATTGTTTTAATGTGCTTAGCCTCTGCTTCTCATCATCTGATTGAACCAAAGGATGATGCTGTCTTCAAATGAAGTAATGAGCTGGATGTTCAATCACCGGGCTCAATGGTGTGGTTCAATATTAATGTAAGAGTCAAAAGTTTGGAGTGTAATTGGTGTCGCTGTTTGAAATTAAATGTCAACTTCACTGTTGTATCATTTTTCCGCTCAGTTGGTCTCGTGATAGAGAAACATCAATGAAGATAGCCGTATAAACATCAATATACGACGATACATTCCCAAAAGGCGATTGTTTTTATTTTTCTATTAACAAATAGTACTATTTATATACTGTCGAGGTATGATCTACTCCCTTAATTGGATGATTCAATTACTATGTAACTGCTCTAAATTTTAAAATTCGAAGTAGTATAAGTTATTTTACAGTAGTTTTGACTTCTCGATAAAGTCAAACTGTCTTCTTGATGAAGATGATTAGATTTGGATCAAAGGCTGGAAATTGATTCTGTTAAAAAATAGACTTAGGAAAGTCATAATAGTTATGCGAGAGATCATAAACTAGTTTTACTTCGCATTCATATGCTCTCCATTCTGATGAAATCATTGAACATAATAAAATGTTCACGGATGTTAGGGTGCTATTGAACACGTTTCTGTAATCAGGATTAGTAAGACGATGGCTTTTAAAAAAATCCAAGTTTGACAAATAAAATAAAACCCATAGTGATGCTTTTTCACATGACAGCAGACTCAAAAGAGTGAACTAATGAAGTAACCTTGAGTTTTTCAAAATGGATATGAGCAACCCGATTAAGTGCATCGTGTAGTTCCCAAAGTTATGCTATAAATTCTTCATTCTGGGCATTTCATCGAGTATACGGGTTGCTCAATCTTGTATAAACCATTTGGAAAACTATCGGGTTTACTTGTTATTCATCGAGAAAACTAACTTTATTAATTTGTCAGATGGAATGAAAAAGAAATGCTCATGATCAAATTTTCATGCTCATATTCATCTTGAAACTCAATGAAAAACTAGATTTATATTTAAAGCATCTTCTTAAGTAATACTCCGTATTAAACAACTTACAAAACGAAACTATTTATACTTGAAGACGTACAACAAATCTATTAACCTAAAAGAGAAACATGTTCTTGTTTAACATATATGTAATTAACTTTTGTCACCATTGTGTTTGTTTACCGTTGTTGTTACTACAACTGGAATTCAAAATACAGTTTAAAGTCAAGTAAGTAGAGTTGAAAAAGTTTTGCTAACATAGCTGACTATGTAAAAAAGTTAAACTGTGCTCTTTTGGAAAAGAAGGTGGAAATTTGATAGTATTAGTTTGCATATTATCATGTTAAAGTTAAACTCATTAAGGCTTCGTAAGTGATAGTATTATTTTATCATAAACACGTTTTAAAACTTTATAATAAAAATGGGTGAGAAATGCATAAAAGGAGATTGAAGGACCTATTATGTCATACCTCCAGTTTACTAACTGCTGATTAAACTTTGAAGGTAAAATCACTACATATAGTCAATTCATTTGGTTTTCAGTGTTAAGTTTGAGTTTAGAGTTAATTACATTTTTGGTCCTTGTGGTATGGTTAAAATGCAGATTTGGTCCTTAAAACTTTAAAAGTGCACTAAACGTTCACATTTTGAAGTTTTTGTTTCATTTTTGGTCCCTATGGTATGGCCAAATTGCAGACTTGGTCCTTGTGGTATGGCCAAATTGTAGATTTGGTCCCTGAAACTTTAACGTTGTCTAGGACCAGGGGACCAAAAATGCAACGGAAACTTTAAAATGAGGACGTCTAGTGCACTTTCAAAGTTTTAAAGACTAATTCTGCAATTTGGCCATACCACAAGGACCAAAAATGCAATTATTGGTTTATGTTGGAGCTCAGTTTCTACAGTTATTGGTGGTTGTTGATCAAACATGACCTTAAACTAGGTAAGTTATGATTCGGGCCATACTTTGGTTGTAGCTTGTAAGGAGGGGTCGACTCACGACTATAAATCATTAGGTGTATAAATTGGCTTTACGCCAGATAAGAACAATGTAAACACAATAAAATGTACGATTTTATTAAAACTGATAAACAAATTAAAAAGACATGTATTTGTGTGACACAAAATTTCAAGACTAGATTCATTTCCAAGAAATTGGAAATTTTAACAAAAAATTACAAAATGACGACAAACATCCATCGAGTTTGTGAAAAACCACTAGGTTTTTCACACTTTGGCCTTAAACTAGGTAAGTTTTTCACAAAATGGCGACACCCATGCTTGTAAGTGCGGCAAGAAAGAAAAATGAAGTTGGTATTTTATTTAAGTTTTGGTTTTTCACACTTTGGCCACAAGACTAAAAGGGGTAAGAAATGAAGAAAAATAAAGAGTTGAAGGACCTCTTATGTCATACCTCCAAATTCATTAACAGATGGATTTAATTAAACCCTTAAGCCCTCAAACAAGTTTGAATATTTGTTTAACATAATAATTGAAGCTCAAATAATAATTGCTGATGGTTTAATTACTGAATCCTTATGGATAGACTAATTAATTGCTACACTACCACAAGGAATTCGAAAAACCCCCAAAATGTGGCTTGTTTGTTTTGGGTAGAAAGCGGGTCAGAATTATGACCCGGTAAAAAAGTGGTTACTTTGTTAAATTTCATTGAAATGGAATGAGCAAATTAGCTTTTTTTAATGGGAAGAGGGTTCAAGCGGATGGTTTTCGGGTTCGGGTTCTGGTAAGAGTAATATTGAGCCTCTTTGTTTATGATGATGATATCGAGGATTTTTCGTCACCCCAGGATAATAATGCTAAAGGTAAATGATATACTATTTTTTGGGATGTTTTATTGAGCTTCTTTGTTTATCTTATTATTGCGTTTTTATCTAGTTTTTAGGGTGTTTGGGATTGCTTATTATTTGATTTCGTGGGTGAATTAGCGAATATAAAAGTTTTGCTTAGCAAATTAGTAACAGTTTTTCGTAGGTACCCTTTAGTTGTGCTAGTGTTACTTTGGTAATGTTGATTATCAGTGAAGTTTAATGGTGAAGTAATCGGAATCAGATAGTATGAATCACGCTTAATTTGAAATAGTTTGTCTAAAAATGATATCAATCAGTTATCAGGTATTAAGAGTAGTCACTAATGCCTTTTTTAGTAGGTTCAATTTGATTTCATAAAGAGAAAAACAAAGTTTGTGATTCTGTATTCTTATCAGGATGAGTTTGGCAGCCAATTCCATTACTTTGAACTCTAATAGTAACGAAAAGCTGGACTTAGTTTATGTATGTTGTGGGTGGATGGACTTACGAGTAACCGTTGATAACTTCATTGTGTCTTTTATGTAATATATTTAGTTACATTTTATTATAATGTAGCAAGTCTGGTGTATTTAGGGAATTGGTGCCGCACACCGCTTTGGACGGTTACTGATGTCTTGTCTGAATAACGAAATGGTTACCAATGATTTTTCATGTCTGAATAACTTAAATGGGATTGTGTTTATTAACAGGGGATATCTTATGTAATCCATCATCCCACTTTGTAACTCATTACTGTATTTATCACAGACATAAACGCTTAAATATGCAGCAATTTGTGATTCTTTTTAATCCAAGAAAGATATCCACGTTGATTAACTTTGCATGTAAAGGGATGGTATCTCAAACCAGTGTGCTAATTACTCTCACGTGTGCTTGTTTATCATTCCCAGTATTCACCGGTTGTTATTATTGCTAAATGCAGATGAGACTCTCCGAACACAATACTATTCAGTCAGTAACAGTTCCAAATTCCCGCTTACTGGACTAGGTGTTTTGACCAGAGAATCAGGAAAAAGAAAGCAAAATCTCTCAAATGTCTCAAACGTGCCAGAATCCGTAGTCACAAGCTGCAGCAAACAACTGTTTCCAAAGTTATCTATCAGTCCTTTTAGAAAGTTTCAGCTGATCGATTCCGACTCTGATTCTGATATTCCATCTACCAGTAAAGTTGCTACTAACAAGACCTGCAATAAGTCAGAATCTAATTTGAATAGGGGAAAAAGTTTAGGTTTACATCAGCCGAGAAAATTAAGTGAATCACTCAATACTTCAGCCAGAAAAGATTTATGGGAAGATTTTAGAAACGATAAGAGGTTCCATATCCCGACACCTGCCCTGGATGAGGTCTGTGAAGAATATTTTAGTTCCATGAAAGAAAAAACTAAAGTTCAGAGTAATATTGGAAAAAGTAACCGTAATAGTCATGTTATGGAATATGGACAGTGTAGTAGATTTGGGTGACTCTCGGGCTCTCGCCCGCCAGCACATCAGTATTTCTTCCATAATGATTTGAGGGTCCAAGAGCTTGTGCGAACCCGTTTGTGCAACTTTTTCCCGTTAACTGCAGAAAGTAGAGGTTCTGAGCTTCCGTGTACATCAAAGATCGATTACATGTAAGTTAATTCCGCTATATTACTGATAGTTTTTCGCATGATTAATTTCATATAAGATGGTTGTATGCAAATGACTCTATAAAGTCGGATATAATTTCTTATGCCGTCTTTCTTGTGTTTCTAGGGGCCAGTTCAGCAATGGTGATAAAACTAAACAAGCTGCTAGAAGTAATAAAGCTGAGACAAGCTCATCAAGGAAAATTCAAGAAGATCAAAAACTCAAGAAACGTCACAAGGTTTCACGAATCCTAAGGTTAATACTGCAAAAGGGATCACAAAAGATGCTGGCAAAAGAAGGTTCAAGTTGATGGTCAAGCTACAGGGCATTGGTTCACAAATGGCGATGGGAAGAGGGTAAGTTCTTGTTCTGTTATTGTAGTCATTTCAAATCTAGAAACTGTTCAGACTTCAGACCAAGTGCGGGTCGGGTTTGGGTTCAGATTGACATATCAGAACACCTTAGCCTGAGCACGACATGTTTAAGTAGTTAGGTGACTTAGGTCAGTTATGCCAATCCTAACCTGTTTACACATAACGCGAACATCACCTATTCTAAAATGATGGGTGGGTCGACTTATAATCTGTTTAACCCTTTATAAAAATAAGACTAAAATACACGGTTGGTCCCTAAACTTGTCAATCCGCTTCGCGTTGGGACAAACCTAGGCTTTTTCATCGCCAGAGGTCCTTTTTTCAACTTTTATAGGCTAAACTGGTCCCTTTTGGCCTCTTGACCCGTTTTCCGTTAGTCAACCTCAAGTATTTGCTTTGCTTTTTTGTTTTTAGCTAAGGGCATAAAGGATATTTCATATATTTGGATTATTAAATCTTCTTCTTCTACTTTTCTTCCTCTCCTCTAGTTACCTCCACAAAAACACACACATATCATTGCATTCACACATATCATTGCATCTTTATTTCCTCTCCTAAGGTATGAATTACATCTTTATTTCTTCAATTAATTCTCAAAAGATGTAGTATGTTCGACAATATAAGATAATTTTAGATTTTAAAGGTTTTAAATGTTTGGGTCAGTTTTGGATTTGAGATAGTATTTGATGAATTTAAGAATCAAATCGTCATTTTTTTTGTTGGAAAATTTTGGATTTGGCTACAGAACTAGGCTGAATACTGTTAGAACATCAATCTTTACGGATTTCTTGCTGTCATGCTTATCTGAAAGGTCGAAGATTTACAATAACTAGAACTAATTTGTAAGAACCTAATGCGTAATTGGTTAATCTGTTTTTACTGCATAATTGCTGATGGCATGAGTATGATTTGTCTTAGCTTGTATCCATTGAAGGATCATGCGTTAAGCTAGGAATTTAGGATCATTTGATCTATTCAGCTATTTATGTTTATGTCATCTTCAAACGGGTCCAAAGAAAGTTATAAATTAGCTAAAGGGGGTTAGAGGTCAAATGGGTCAAGCGAGCTAAAAATTAGATCAGAGTCAACTTTATTATTGCATAGAGCCTCTAAAATCGTTTTCCTGAATGCAATAAGATTGTTTGTTAAGTGTTGTTTAAGAGAGTATTTCAAGTTGGATTTTGCATTAGATCATGTCTCGAAAGAATTCCTAGATCAGCAAAGGTTTATTTAACCGAAATACAGAAAGTAGATAATGCTCCATCTTTTTCTTATCAATTTGGTTAGTGTTCATACGGAATTTTAATTTGATATGCAGAGGGTTTTTTTTTCTGCCATGGGTTCGTCAGCAGAAGAGGAGGTTATAAAAGACATTAAATCATCTTTACAATGGAAGGAACCGCTGAAAATAGGGGAGTTAACTACCGTACCTTGGAGGAGCTGTTCAGGGTATCTGAAGAAAGGAGTGATATAATGAGATATCAGCTGTTTGTAAGCATGTTGGAGGTTTACAATGAGAAGATAAGGGACCTCTTGGTTGAAGATGCTGACCAACCTGCTAAAAAGTAAGCTTGATGATAATATCTGTTACTTACTTGTGCTTGTGGTTCTGAATAAGATGAATATATTCATTAGTTGGTGATTGAAATTTATATATTTTTGCTCTGTTTACATTTTTGTTTCACCGATAAGCTGCATAGAAGTTCTAGTCCCTCCTGGTACATGTCTTTACTGGTTTCTAGTTTCTACCTTCTAGGACAAAAAGAATGACACATGCAATATCGAGTTGTCTTGTGTACCATTTCAGTGCAAGCAATTCCTTACAACTGCTTATTCAGGTGACAAGTGTTTGGTGTAGTTTAGAAGGATAAATCAAGTGTTTAGTGTGATATAGAGGACAATCAGTATGAAGAAGTGGAGAAGTGGTTTGTGCTGTATAGAAGAGGTTGACTAAATGGTTCATATTTAATTGCAGGTTAGAGGTCAAACAATCAGCTGAAGGAACCCAAGAAGTTCCAGGACTCTCTGAGGTGCCTGTGCACAAGACAGATGAAGTTTGGGAATTGCTTAAGAGCGGGAGTCGTGCTCGATCTGTTGGATCAACCAATGCCAATGAGCTTAGTAGCCGCTCTCACTGGTGAGTCTTTATTACATATTAGCTAATCTGTAATCTAATAAATGGTTTTTTAGTGCTAATTTCTTGTTGTATAGCTTATTGCGAGTGACTGTTCTTGGAGAGAACTTGGTGAATGGACAACGGACTAGAAGCCACCTTTCGCTAGTGGACTTGGCGGGAAGTGAACGAGTAGGAAAGATTGAGGTTGAAGGTGAAAGATTGAAGGAATCCCAGTTCATAAATAAATCACTTTCATCATTAGGTGATGTAATTTCTGCTCTTGCATCGAAAACAAGTCACATTCCTTACAGGTATGCTCATTTCTCTACACTACAACCTCGTACTAGTACAAACATCACTTTTATCTAAATATCATCTATGTTTTTATCAAATCAGGAATTCGAAGCTTACTCATATACTACAGAGCTCTCTAGGTATGCTTCTTGATTTCTTAACTTGCTAGTTTGTAATCTAAATGGTTTCACTTGTAAGGTACTAATCTTCTCTTGACTATCTCGAAACTTGAGCAGGCGGTGATTGTAAGACACTTATGTTTGTCCAAATCAGCCCAAGTTCAGCAGACCTGGGAGAAACCGTTTGCTCTCTGAACTTTGCAAGTCGAGTGAGAGGTGTTGAGCATGGCCCTGCTCGCAAACAAACTGACGTCACTGAACTTTTCAAGTACAAGCAGCTGGTAATTTGCTTTAAAATACACCCATCGAACTGGGACTACAATTTCTACCCTGCCTTCATTTAATGCTATTTCATGTTCATTTATTTGTTTTTCTATGGTATGCAGGCGGAGAAAGCGAAACATGATGAGAAAGAAACAAAAAAGTTGCAGGACAGTCTACAGTCTGTGCAACTACGTCTATCTGCTAGAGAACACATATGTAGAACTCTGCAAGAGAAGGTACATAACTCACCTTTTAAGTTAATCAAAATTAAGGTAGTGAAATGAGGTTGAGTCGGGTAGATGATCCTGTTGACATATAGTCCAAATTATATCTTTGAGAATATACTCTCTTTAATAAATTGAATCCAAAATTTCCTTTTGGTGACATTTGACCATTTTTCTTGTTAGCTGATGTTTTTATGCTGCCTGTTAGAGATTAAAAAAAAAACATAACCCCAATTGACCCATCCGTAGGTAAAAAATGACTTATTTTTAGTAAGATTTTTGGCATAAAACTTAACCCCAATTGATCCATTCATAAGGAGATAATGAATTGAAACACCCCTTCAGCTTGCAGATTAATCAAATAGGCTCAAGTTTAATAACTAATCAGTGATCTTCTGTTAATCTTGGATATGTATAGGTTCGTGATCTGGAAAGTCAGCTAGCAGAAGAGCGTAAAACAAGACAGAAGCAAGAGAACAGAGCTCTTGCTGTGGCTTCCTCACACCCCTCACTTTCTTCTATTGCCTCCTTTCAATCTGAATCCAGCTCAAGTGCAATGACTACACCAATCAACCGATCCAGTGCTGCACCGCGGATAAGGAATGACAGAGTGATGGGTAGGCAATCGTTCGTGTGGGACCCACAAAGGATGTGGCGCACATCAAGGGTGCAGTCTCCTCTAGGGCAGTCAAACGAAGTGGCTTCGTCCTCTCTCGCAGTAGAGGCAACACCTGTAGCTGCACCAAGGAGCAGTAAGTTTATGGGGAGCCCGCCTTCTCATGTTGTTGGTTCTTGGAAGCCAAAGCATCCAACTGTTGTTGCCTTACAACGTAAACAGTTGGTTTGGAGTCCACTCAAAAACAAAGGCATAAAGCCAGTAAGGAAGTCCTTTGTACCCTCGTGATTGTGATCGTGAAATGTGCTCTCAATATCCTTACATATATACTTTGGATTTTATTGTAAACCAACTGTAAGACCAAGTAATATAATGAAGTATGCATTCGCAAACGGTAGTGTATGTATACTCATTACTCACTGGTATCATGCTTGATGATCTTCTGTAGTATAGAATTTGATTGCAAGTTTGCAACATTTACATTGTTATACTGGCGTGATTTAATGTCTTAGGCATGATTAATTGAAGAAATAAAGATGTTATACTTGTAAACCAACTGTGTGAATGCAATGATATGTGTAGAGGAAGAAAAGTAGAAGAAGATGATTTAATAATCCAAATATATGAAATGTCCTTTATGCTCTTAGCTAAAAACAAAAAAGCAAAGCTAATAACAGGGTTGACTAACGGAAAACGGGTCAAGAGGCCAAAAGGGACTGGTTTAGCCTATAAAAGTTGAAAAAGGACCTCTGGCGATGAAAAAACCCAGGTTTGTCCCAACAAGAAGCGGATTGACAAGTTTAGGGACCAACCGTGTATTTTAGTCTAAAAATAATTTATCTATAACTAAAAAAACTCAAACGGGTTGGTGGATCAACCTGTTTAACACCCCATGGCCATCAAACTGTTTAGACCAGACCCTACCCGTTTATTTTTTCGTGTCGGTTTTGGGTCATGTTTCGTGTTTGGAATTGCTAAACCCTACTTTCTGATTGCATATCTTTATTTGTTGTAAGATGTAAATAGATATTTCTTGTACTTTCAGGTTTATGTAAGTAAAATAGGCAAGAAATGACCTGGCAAAGCTGCTTACATTCACTATAAAAAGGTACTTCTGCTCAATTATATCTCCCAACTTTCTCACCTGATTTTGCTTTACAAATTACAACTGTTAAACATCGTTTCAAAAGTTTTATTTTTTGCGTGTAAATATGCTATGAGCTAAATAATGATGCTTTTGTTGTTCAAAGAAGTCTGATTTCTATTAACATTGAAGAATATATGTTGTTTTGAGAGGAGAGTGGAGGATTTAAAAATAAAAAGGCGATGAAAATGTCCACCAAGAAGAAATGAGTGTTGACTGTGTCTTACATGTGGGATTGGTATATACTCCTCTTGAGACGCTAAGAGTCTGAATGGGATTGTTCAAATACAGTTGACACTAGTAGCTTCAGAAGTGCTGGTGAATTTTTCTGAGGCTGCTCGGTACTGCTTAACACAAGATATAAAGCAGAAGCTTTTTTATAAAATTTAGCTTGTAGTCCAAATCTTTTTTACTAATAAACATATTTTAGACCTAAATTTAGTGTTTCTAAATAAAAATTTGAAGCTTTTTAAGAGCTCTTACAGTTATAACTGGATATCATATTGGTGGAAGTGAGTTTGAGCCTAAAGTAAGATTGCTTTAGGTTACAAATACAAGCTTTACTTTTTGAATATTATGTATAATTAGAAGTTAGATGAGTTACTTAATAAATAGTCAAAGTAATTGACTTTTTTAGAAAGTCAACTGCGTTTTTTATGAAAATGTTAGGACTTGGATATGAAGTTGAAGATCATGTACAAATGAATATATGAAGATTTTGTAAGTGATGTATATACACAAAAGTATTAATATATGCTCTTTGGGTTAAAATCATCAAAAACAATTTGACTTTTTTAGTCAAAGTATTGACTTTCATCAAATTTACTAATTTTTTATTCATTGTAATGAACATGTAGTGTTGAAGGGCCTCTTCTGACAAAATCACTATATTTGTAATAATCACCCTTGGTATTTACTTGGGTCAAAACCGGGGGTCAAGAAGATGACCTATGAAAAAATTGAAGTTTTGCTTTTTTACATTTTGACCACATAGATTTAAAACAGTACAGTTTATTTCAAAGTTAGTTTTGCCGCCTATACTTGAAGCAACCTAACAACATTTTAAATGCGGATTTAGCTATTGTGTACTCACAAATATATGTGTTAGCTCTGCGGCAAAATATGTGACAAATCGCAAAATATAACTCATTCAAATCAAGTTAGAACTACTTTCATTAATTTGTTCGAAATGTAAATCAAAATGATATACTCGTATAAGACATGACCAGAAGTTTTGCTTTTTGGGTCAACCCGAATATGCACAACATGATATACTTTGATTAATTTGTTAATATGCTTACGGATGTTATGTGAACATATCTTGCATTAGTGTTTGCAATGGAAATATGTGTGTGTATGTCGAAGTAAAATATGATGTTGATTAAATGTAGACCCTTGGAGTAAAAGTGATGCAAGCAATGAGTTGAAGGGCTTGTCATGCCATTACACTTAATTTGTGAACAATGATTTTATTCTCGAAAACCATAGAGAGACAAAAAGGTCGATCAAGGGAGTTATGGATCTTTAAATTAACCAAAAGTAGCATGAAGACCCAATTGAAGGTAAAATCATTGTTGTACATTTGGTTGATAGTTTAATCTTGCTTAGTTTGTAGAACCTAGTTTAAGATTAGCCTTTTTAATGTAAGATAAAAAGGAGTGGGCGTGACTTGGTCACCGTCACCCTCTCCTCGTGGCTTCCTTTACCGTCACCCTCTCCTCGTGACCCACCAAAACGGAAGCCACGAGTCATGGCCAAATTGCATTTTATTGATGACCGGCTCATCATTGTGAGAGTGCAAAAGATGTGGGGCCCAATTTCGAAAGTAATGTTTTCATTTTATTTTGTGAGTGTGTGAGATATTTAGTGGGATATATTTGTATAAAGTGAGTATTTTAATGAAATGTGAGAGGAGATCAAAACGGGTGAAAGGTGAAAAGAAGTGAGAGGAGAAAAAAATTTGAGGTGACGCTGATGTGAATGGTAATGAGCGGTGACCACTCCTTTTAGCTTAATATCATTAGTGTCATATTTAATGATCTATACAAGTCCACACTTGATGTGATTTTGTAAAAAAAACAAATTAAAATTTAATACGTATTATGGAGTCGGATCTTAGTTGGTTCGAAATTGGGTCAAAATAATGTTGTAGTTGCATTATAAAATTGAAGAAGGATTTCCACAGTTTGATCATAAGACATTGTTCATATATAATCAAGAAATATCACATTTGTAGTGTTAATCGGGTTGGGTTCAGGTTCATTCGGGTGCGGGTCAACCCGAATATGCACAATATGACACTTTTTTTTTACTAGTAATGTAAGTTTATAAGAATAAGTTACAAGAAGTGTATTGAAAAAATAAAAAAACCTTAATCGGATGGATCGGGTTGACCCGAACCCGAATCAGGCAAAAACATTTAACCCGACACTCAACCCTCTTTGTATTCGAGTTAATTGGGTCAACCGGTTAAATTTTCTAACCTGATTAGCTCAATCCGAGTCGCTTTATAAAGTCGACCATAATAGTTTTCATTGGGTTTGGCTCGGTTGGCCTTTTTAACACTAAATGATCTCATAGGATATCGTATTCATTATCATTATCTAAGTCCATGATTTAAATTATATAATTTTATAACTCGATCAACCCAATTGGCAAAATGATCTCAATGTTCTCTAATTCTTTGCTTGTTTTCGTTGTTCTTTAGTTCCCAAATAGTCAATTTTTTTGAAAGAAGTTTGATTAGATCCACTCTCAAGTAACATAGTTCATTTGACATCATATATTTGCGTAATAGTTTTCTAATACTAGAATTGTAAATTGTAGAGGATATTTGAAGGTTTCATTTAAAAGAATATGTACCTACCAAAATGTGTAGTGAAAGACTTTAAAAAATGCTAGCTACCAAATGTTTTTAAATGCTAACTATCATGTCGAAAAATTATAAAAGCTTATAGATACTAGAAATAGGGGTCTCAAGAATATTCAGACCTAAGCAACTCGACTAATCTTAAATCTTATTAAGATTGGGTTTTGAGATAAAGTTTTATCTTTATTTTGGTTTCGTGTTGACACAAAAAGTTTTATCTTTATTTTGGTTTCAACCCAACTCACACTGTTCAAAAAACAAGATACAAGTATGCTAAGTTTCGTGTATTTTTTATTTTATTGACATATCTTGGTTGTATTTTTATTTTATTTAAGTATTTTTTTTTGTTATAAAAATTTATTTTTAGTTTAATGCGTTTTTTAATTTCATGTTTTTTCTATTTATGTAATGTGTTTTCTATTAATGAAATTAAATCTACTTATGTATATTGTTTTTTTTAAAAGAGAGAAAAAAAAAGTAATGGCATCACAAAAAATGGTGTTATGCTAGGGAGGGGGGATTTTGTGTCATAGCCAAAAGTGGTGTCATGGGAAAAAAGTGCTGAGGTGGCACCACTTTTTCCCCATGGCACCACTCACGGCACCAAACATGTAACACCCCCAAATCTCGGTACAGCGGAAGACTTAATCAAGTTTTCGGGGCATTACTATTGGATTGGTATCGCACACAAGTATAGCAAAAAAGATAATCATTTAACATTCAAAACCAATCCCAAATTTAAGTATTCAAAACATTTAGGGTATGTTTGGCACGGAGCGGTGTGAAGCTTTTTGAAGCGATGAGCGGTGAGCAATGAGCATTTTGATTTTTAGTAGTCGTTTGGCAAATGAGCGATGAGCTTTCCTATTTTTTAGGAATGCTCAATTTGCCAATGCTTCTTTAAGAAGCTGTGAGCGGTGAGCATGAGTACTGACATCGCTCACGCTCACAGCATTACTACTATGCTCACTACTACCGCCACAGCCTACTTTGCCAAACACACCCTTAATCCAAAAGTATAATTATTAGGCCCAAAACATGATTTAATAAAATAGGTCCCCAAACTTTATTAGAGTCGAATGATCCTTGAACTCCGTGATTCTTGCCAAGCTTCCACCGATCACGTGATTCCAAACATCTCTCAAATTCCGATAAATCATGCTTAAAAGGTCACCTTTACGCTGGTGAGTTCATAGGTTTAAGTTCAACAAAATCATAGTTGACCTGTAAGAGTTGATTTGCTATGCAAGACCTAAGATAGATAAATACCGTTTCACACACTCGATCCTACCCGATCTCCAATCATATCCCGCGATCCGTGGATTACTTCTGCCCCGCGACTCTAGTCCAAAGACTGTCGTGGCAAAATCTAGAACAATTGCCAACCCCGGACTAGGTCGATGTAGAAGTCTATTCTTAGTTAGGCACGGTTAAACCTAGACTAAGGCAACATCTACCGCACATCTATCTAAACAGTCAAGCATATAAGCAAATCCAAATAGTTTCAACGGTCCAAAAACAGTAGCATGATTCTCACCCCAAAATAGTTCAAAACGTAGTTAAAATGTAGATAAAATTGGGGCTATGAAACTTACCTTAGCCGCAGCAATGCACGAATAAACACTAGCAAAAGATAACAGGTAATCACGGCACAGCAATGCATTATTCACTATTGACACGACTGGCATCTAAAGTTAATCTCTATGGCATCCAAAAGAATGTACGACGAGTACAATAGAATAGTTGTGACGCAACCTAATGCGTATACGATATTCTTAGAATACGGCTCATACGATAAAGAAATTAATAAAAGTAATGTGTTGTAGTTTTCGTGGATCATTCGTGTCGTTACCTTCAAAAGTACATTATCGTTCCCAAAAGTTCATAATTAATATCTCAAAAGTTTAGTTTTAACGTTTCGTGTGGTGGTAAGAAACATAGATGCGAAGCATAACTCACGTGAATGAGGAAAAGAAGACATCGACATAATCGAGACATACAGACCATAACTCACGCCAAAACGGAAAAGACATTGACAAGGTCAAGAAATACCGACAATACTCAAGCCAGTCAAAGACTAGGAATTAACAACGACTATTTATGTAATATAAATAGGTGAATTGATAAGTTTCGGCAATTTGCCCAATAACCCCAAACGTATATGTTTAATAACAAAAGACAAGTTTCCATTTATCGCTCAATTAATAAAGGTTTCTCAATTGTTATTCATAATTATATAAGTTTACCCGAAATTACTTCATATAGGGGACAAGAATAGTGTACTATAAATGACACGTTCGTTTATTCCAACGTTTTCAAATCCGTATGACTTCAATAAGTTATGTTATCAAAATAATATTTCCAAGCAAGTTTATAAAAGCTAGCATGTGTAATAAAACACGAGTTACCATCGTATTTAATAAGGGTTTATAATAGATTAAACCATATCCGTCCATATATATATAGTTATATAATCCAATAGCAACTTAGATGTGAAAACGGAATATTTAGCGTTATCGCAAAAATAATTATACTAAACTCATTTAACCAAAACGTTTAATAGAGTACGACATACTAGTCAATATAACTTGTTATCAATAGTTACTCCAAGTTTATAAACCGTATTAAATATTATAACATATATGTAATATCCGTTACTAATTATAAATCAAATAGTTATTTCTTAACGTTTATCATCCCGTTCTATAAATAACTCACTCGTTATCTGATCAAGTCATATATTGTATATCACAATAGTTTTATTTCGGTATCGATATATATAAGTGATCCGTTACTCAATCAAGTCGTTACTTTTATATGGTTAACCAATGGTTGCATTACAAGTTTATTATTGATTCTACACCATTAACTGGTTGGTTAGTGTTTGATGTGGCTATTCAATTAACTAGTTACGTTTTCCCCATTTACTTTATTGTTTATAATATTAGCGAATTTACTAGTTTCAATACTCCATATTACCAACGTTTATGCCTAATAACAATTATCTAGTCTTGTTGATTTGTACCAGTAACCAAAATAGCGCAACTATCATCAAGTTAATTATATCCAATAGGTTGAGCCAAGACAAAGTAAACATCAAATGACCATTCGGGCCTAACCCGCCCCGCGTAAATAAGGAAAATGATTATCATGCCTAAGTCATATGCCTAAAAATATGACTAAACAACTCATTGTGTGACACATGAATTGCACTAAATCTTCTTTTTCATATCTACCATTGATCTAGCCAAGTGTCTCAATCTCTTTGTTAGGCATAAAATTAGTCTTATGAGTTAGTCATGCCAGTCAAGACTCCGTAAATAAATCTATCATGTTATTCCTATTCTTCACTAACACTCACTCTAACTTTAATGTATGAAAAGTTGAATTGCGTGGATACGTTTGACTTCTACAGTTGATAAATTGCTTATTTTGTAATGTCAAGCTCCACGTTTAAAGGTTGGTTTTAATTCGACATTTCGGGTTCAACCCTTCAGTAGCCATGTTAAGTGAATTATTACAATGCTGCAAGAAAATAGTTAATCAACTGTCCTACAAAATATTTAGAATGTGGCTATTAATTTTAACCTCTTATATTGTTAACTAGTTTTATAGCCCATGAACCTTGTAGAACATCACTTTAGACATTAACTTAATGCATTTCCGATAGCTTACCTCCGAAAAGTACAACAGATTCCTTTTACTAGACCAACCCAAGGACCAAGAATACTACCAACTTGACGAGGTGGCTCGACTCAGTCGAGTCCAATGGCCCAACTCAGTGAGTCCACTCGACTCACTGAGTCACCGTGACTCAAAACAACAACCAACTTGAGTTTTTCCAAATTTGTTTCTTACCATACAAAAGTAAATCAAAATGTTTTTAATTCTTGTTATCATTTTTCATATCCACGAGAACACAAAATGAATATATATACACGAATATTCATTAAAACCCGATCTATTTGTTTAAGTCACGTTTATATCCACGAAAATTTAACACAAACAATATATAACGATTCAAAAACAGAAAATAACGATTATGAATGGTTTGATTGTTTTACCGTGCGAAAAAGAAGAGAGAAACGAAGTGAAATTGGTGGTGTCTTTCACGAGTACTACTCGTGACCAATCCAAGCTAGAGATCCTTAAAAATTGTTTACCATCAAAACCCTAAAATCCGAACCCTAAATTTAAGATCTAGGGCGCGTGTGGGTGTTTGAATGCTATTGTCTTGCATAAACGTGGTCACGAGACACCGATCTATCGTTTGAGATAGGTGGTGTCATTATTGGAGGTCGCCGGAAGTTGGCCGAAAAATGTGACGGCGCCGGAACCCTAGGTGGGTGGTGGCCGGTTTTAGAGAGAGAGAAGGTTATTTGTGTGTGTTTTTGTAGAGAGAGAAATAGAAAGAAAGAAATGATAGAAATGGGAGGGCTGGGGGTATTTATACCCCTGAGGGACTAATGTTGTACAAGTGAAATTACAAGGGTAAGTATGAAATTAACAATAAGGACCCTATATGAAACTTTATAAAACTTCTTATATTTTCGGTTTGGGGCTCGTTTTGACTAGTAAACGAGGGATTCGTGTCTCGAGAGTTACGCCATTGATTTTAAAATATTATTTCCAATAAAAACGATATAAAATACGACTCGTATCTCAAATTAAATCAAACGATCGCTCAAATCGACGTTTCTCCAATTACGACGCATCGAGTAATTTACGAGTTGTCACAGCCTCACCTCCTTAAAAGGAATCGCGTCCTCGCGATTCAACTTGCAAGTTACTTTTGAGGTTTAAAAGTGGTGAGTGCATAAGCACGGTGGTTTCTCCTCACGCTCCTGCGGAATTTCGGATCTTCATGCGAAGTTTCTATGAACTTCGAAGATAGAGACGCAACCTTACTAAAGTTGCTAGGTTTCATCATCTATGGTTTCGATAGGTCAACGAAGTTTAAACGTCCAAAGATTAGGATTTCCAAAAGGGATAACGATTTCCTCATCGGCGAGTCATTTCTCCCTATTACATACGAAATGTTGGGAACTCTACTGAGTCTTGATGGTAGCTTAAGGCTCTGAGCCACTGGTCTCAATCTAGCAAGGATTTTCCAAATGATTGATATAGCGGGGATTAAGTTCTTACGTTTACTACTCGCTTCACATACTTTCATGGTGGATCCGAAAGCTTAACTCTAGGTTATCTCGGAGGGTTCAAGAGATTTACGTTGTCTACGTCTCCAAATGGTTTGTGAGTAACTTACATAACCATTTCAACTTAGAACGGTTTTCTTGGTATTATATCGAATAGGTTCAGGGTTGCTAAGTTGGGTAATTCCATTTCTTCCCAATCGTCTGAATTTACCCTTACATCCATAGAGGATCTCTTATGGTGCCTTTGAGGTACTAAAGTGATAGGTATGGTTATAGGAGATGTTGACCAAAGGAAAGTGTCCATCCCAACCATTTCAAAACTTGATAGGTACGCTATGTGTTCTACTAAGGTTCGAATGGTTCTTCTACTTCAGCCCTTAGTTTGGAGGTGATACACTATAAGCATATCCAGATCTATTCTCTCGGCTCTAGGAGGTGATAGATAAAAATGGGTGTGTGGCGATTGCCAACATCCGGAAAGGATAAGAATCAGCATTTCCTAAAGCACACGGTTTCCTTTACGTGTGGATAAGTCCATTTGTATAACTTAGGTTTTTCGATCGCACTCCTTCCTTACAGAATATCGAAATGAGTCAAGGTCGAGGAAGGAGGATCGTGTATACTAACCAAATAAATCTCAGATAGAGAAAATGGATCAAGGTAATTTCCTTTTTAATCGAAGTTCCATAATTGAAAGAAGGTAGGGACCTAAAGTTCAAAGGTGAGGTCTAGCTTATCGGAGCAAGTCACTTTACCGGAGGGAGAGGATTGGGTACTACCTCACCTCCTTAAAAGAATATAGTTGGGTTCTCTAGTGTTGCTATAACTATATGAGGAGAAACCGATCATTTTCGCCCATACTTTTCCTTTTACTAATTCGCGGAGATGAATAGGTTGGTAAGGCTACTAACAACCACTTAGGTAAAGGCAGGAATCTACTTCCAAGGTTTCGTCTATGGTGTAGCTTATCGTTTGGTGAGAGGTCCGAAAGGTTAGCAGCTGCTTCTCGAAGGATGAGAGAAAGATTATGTGATTGTCCTAGAGAACGTGGTTCCGGTTTCTCCTTAGGATTTCAAGATTTCTGCTGAGTACGGAATCTCTACTAGATGAGAAGTTTATGAAGTTCGTGAGTATGTCTCTATTAGAGTGTTGATTGCTTCCAAAGAATCGGTTCGTTAACTTAGCATGATATCTAGGTTAGAGACGAAAGTACGACTCCTAAAAGGGAGTATGGGTTACTAACCACAGTCATTCGATTGACTCATTGGTGCACTTAACACTTAACGCAGGAGGTTTCGAGGTTCAACTCCAAAATCATAATCTCCAAAAGAAGTTCAACTACCAATCGATATCCAAATCATTTCCTTTATACGAGTGAACGTCAACGGCTCTAAGTAGGTATGCTATAGAATGTCTCATCTATGGTGTGTAAGGTACCATATTGATAGAATAGGGTAGGTATTACCATTACCGGTGGTGTTCAATGTTGCTAGAGTCAACATTGACAGAACAATATCTAAGGATAATCCTCGGTGAACAACTTCACTAAAACAAGTCGTTAGATCGTTATCGATAGGGGTACCTAAATAGAGGATATGGTACGACATCAACCACACGTAAGGTACCACCTTACTGAAAGCTGTTGGCAAAGCAACGTCGACCAAATGACTTCGTTAAAATCAACATCGAGTGAATGGTAAGGTTTCAGAAGTTTTCCCAACAATCGGTTCAAGACTAGGCTTGAGGTATAAGTGTCTGACATGGTTACCAACGAAACGAGGCTCGATGACAAATCCACGGTGTTACTACCGAAACGATGTGGAATGATAATTCCAACAAGATTACTATCGAATTACGGTGGATTAATAATTCCAATACGGTTACCATCGTAATGCGACCGGATGACGTTTCGAAATCGAATACCGCCTAAAGGTCGAAAGATGATTTTAACAAAGTTATCAACGAAATGGAGCCGAATAATAATTCAAGGCCAAACGATGACTCGAAGTCAAATGACGAGTTAAAACTCGGAACGAGATCAAAATCTCAAATTCAAAACCCAAAGACCAAAATCCAAAACCGAATCCAAAATAGTCAACACCAAATCCAAAAATATCCCAAAATAATTTCAAACGCTCTAGAGAGATCGAAGAGGCTTATGTCGATAAGCAACTCAGATGCAAACAGTGCCACTCGGGTCTCACCCGACTTATGGCGAACTACGCTCAGGTGTTACAAACAAGAATTTCACAAAAACGAAAACGTATAGTGATGCCAGAAGTGTTACGATTCAAGAGGTGTTACGATGCCCAGTGTCGTGTGTGAAAGTGCGAAGCTTTCGTGATGTTTAGCATATGTGCGTGTGCGAGTCCACCTTAAGTTTATCGTTCTTAAAACCAATCTCAAATCCGAACACAATTTTGTTATAACAATTCCCAATATTTGCAAAATTCACCTCTGAGACGGACATAGGTGATCAGTCCATGTCCTGCTATCTCTGGCTGAATATAGGTGATCAGTCTATATTCAATCGAGGTTCGGTAAATTTTTATTATGCAAGGCACAACCAGTTTATAACAAATTCTTAATATGTATTCCCAACTTCAATGTTATATGCCCAAAATGTATTCATTTCCTTATCCCAAAAATATCTCGTTGCTCCATTTAGTTAATAGCGTTAGGTATCATCGTGTGTGTGTGTGTGGTATCGACTCGACAAACACCATGAATGCACTTAAATAACCATAATGCGACTCATAATGACACAATGAGACGTCCGAATGATAAACTTTATAGTTTAATAAGTTTCGGAATAAATAGTTAGACCTTATCGAATTCGTCAACTCGATAAACTCAACCATTTGTTCATGTCGCTTATTATCCCAAAACCAAACACATCCTAACGAGTCATAAGGATAATTTGCCCATTAATAACGTTATCCTACGTACATAGCGGCGCTCTATTAGGTTCGTCAACCTAATAAGTCCGCTATCCACGTGGATCGACGCTATTAATGTTAGGTCATCTGTAACCCACGCACAACGCATCAATGACATTAAATATTCATAAAGGGCAAATGACAAAAAAATGCATCGAACTTGACACTTTATGTGATTGTGTGTAGCCAACTATTTTTTTTCTTATTGTATGTACTGAACTTTCAAATTTCGATCATTATGTGAATTTTGTGACTATTCTGTCTCAGAAAATGACCATTTTACCCTTCAAAATTTGAAAAATTAAGGGTAAAATGGTCACAAAATACACACAATAATCGAATTTTGAAAGTTCAGTACACACAATAAGAAAAAAAATAGTTTGCTACACACAATCACATAAAGTGTCAAGTTCGATGTATTTTTTTGTTATTTGCCCTATTCATAAATGACATCCTTCGATAAACGTGCTCTCGAAACATTTAATGACTTATTTATTACAAAACATTTTTATTTTTAAACGTTGGTTCCCTCTTTAAAATGTCGAATAACAAGGCGAGCCTCGTTATCAAATGCTCAGTACAAAACCATTTATCGTCTATATATTCTAGTTCTATTTACTAGTATATATACATATATAAATTTCGAGATAATTTCAATATAAATTTATTCGTTTCAACATAAATTTCAATATAAAATTCCAATGTAAATTCCAATATAAAATTTTGATATAAAATTTCGAGTCATTATTTGTTTCGAGTTCCCAAGTCCGAGTCATGGCTCTCGGCTTTTACACCTCGTATTGTTCAATAGATACTAGAGACCAAGTTACGGCGTTGTCAGGGTAGTCGAGACTAGAAAGTCACGATAACACCTGACGTAGCACAAGTTGACATATATATCATTAAATCCAAAACAAACAATTTTCACCATTCTAATTAATCTCCCAAACAATCTCATACCAATCTCGCCATCTAGACAGAAAATCAAACATACCCAACACCATTAAACATTTCAGCTTGACTCTTCCAATTTCCCTAAACACAACCTGATTAACAAGCATCAATTCTAACGTTTGTTAATAACTCATCAATTACCCAAAACACCACAATTAATTTGTTATTCAATTAAGGTTGTTAATTGAAATGTCGCTTGATTCCAAAAATCTGATTCATACCAACGATTCAACGTTAACCACATAATCACTCGTTAGTCCAATTTATCATCTGAAAACACTTACTGGTTTCACATATCATTATAACATTAACGGACATGAATTCATTATTAGTAATCAAAACCGATTACCACTTGTTTGACAATTTTTAAAGAATAACAACGGTTTACGAGGGTTTCGACTCAAAACCGTGACACGAGACCATCACCAATCGACATCATCAAAATCATTATAATCCATCATCTAGTTATGATCAAGGGCACATAAACATGATAAGATGCAAGCCTGACTGGTTTAAAGCGGGAAGTAGAATCATCATTACCACAAGAGATGAGCAAGTGTTGTTAGCCCACCGGGTGAACTTCGTTCATGACGTAAATCTATTATCATCTACGGAAGCGATTTGCCTCTTCAGTAGGTATGCATTTAAAAGAGACATTCCAACTCAAGGGTACGAAGAGCTATCAAGACAAGTTGTACAATATGCTCATGGTCTTCCCTTAACAATCAAAGTTTTGGGTTCATTTCTTTGTGGTCAAAGGGAGAATTTTTGGACAGCGACCATTGAAAGACTAAAAACAATTCCATTTAAGGATACTATGGATAGATTGGAAATAAGCTTTGATGGTCTAGAGAAGGATTACAAAAAAATATTCTTAGATGTTGCATGCATACTAAAAGGTTGGCGCAAAAAAGATGCAATTAGAGTGCTTGAAAGCTGTGGATTTCATGCTGAAGTTGGTTTAAGAGTTCTTGAGCAGAAATCTCTTATAATGAAGATGAGGAATTGTTGATGCATGATCATTCAGAAGAAATGGGTAGGAATATTGTTCGTCGGTCACACCCAAAGACGGAGCCAATAGGGGGGCTGGCGGGTGCTCGGCCCCCCCTAACTGCCTCAACTAGCCCAGCTTGTTTCTTGTTTGAGCTCATTTTTGTTTATCGTTTTCGTTAGGATTGCCAAGTTTAGGGATAAATGGATAAGTTGCAGCTTTTAGTTTATGAAGAAGAAGAAGATATGAATGAAGAGAGAGAGAGAGAGACAAGATAAGAACTAAATGTGTGGTGGTACTTGTTTGACTTTTACTAGGTAGTACTTGACTATTTTATACTTTGTACTTAGTGTATTACACTATTACCTTCATGGCATTTTTTTTTGTATTGTATCTACTGTTTTAAACAACATATGAAATGTGTAAGTCCATATGTAGTACTTGGTGATCAAATCAATAGAATAATGAAACTTTCTAGGATTCTAAAATTCTAAATATTCTGATGGCCAAGATTTGGCGCCAAATTGTAGTTGATTACAAGTATGTGTGAGTTCTTTATTTGTGGAGATCATTGTTTCATGAACAAGAAAAAAATGATCGATTCTTTTCATTTAACCAAATAACATCATTATCAATGACTAGTAGGCACATTTACAGCCATAAACACAAGGTATAAAAATTGCAAGAGTTTGTAATTTCATACTACATTACACGTAATAGTATGGTTACTGTTTTTAGACAAAGTAACGAGCCGACCCCCCCTAATCTCAAATCCTGGCTCCGTCCCTAGTCACACCCCGATGAACCTCAAAGACATAGCCGATTGTGGGTTAAAAAGGAAATTGAGTATATATTGACTAATGACCTGGTAAGAATTAAGTTATGATTTAATAAAACTGAGAGTTAACTACATTTTTTTCCTTGTGGTTTGCTAGATATTTCATTTCATTTTTGTTATAGTTTAAAAAGTTATGGGTTTGGTCTAAAATGAAACATCCGTCACAGGTTGGTCCAAGTTTCCAAACTCTCTTACTTTGACTATATTTGACCGTTTAATAAAAGGATATTAAAGCAAGGGGTGTCGTGGGTTGCCCACTTATCTTCATTTGGGCCTCACGTGTGCCACATCACTCCAACACACTAACTAAAAAATACCCCTCAATCACAACTTACTCACTTCTCTTCATTTGGGCCCCACCCACCCTCATTTTATTTCTTTTTCATATTTTTCAAACACAATTAAATTCATTTCATTCATTTAAAATAAAAATACAACTACAATACGTAAAATAAAAAAAAAAAACATACGACAAATTTAAAAAACATATGAAAAATAAAAAAAAAACATACGGAAAATAAAAAGCATACGAAACTTAAATAATACAACTTCATATGAACAATTAGTAAAAAAAATTATGGATTGTTTTTGGTGTAAATATAATTCATGCTCACTCTAATTTCTAATTTTTTTTTGGTACACAAACAAAGCAAATACAGTAACAAGATTATTATATATGAACTTTATAGAACGGTTGTCCTCCATGGTTTTAAAAGAACCATTTTTTACAAACCCATTTTTTACAACGGTTTAGAACCGTTTTAAATAATCACATCATTTTTTTACAACGCTCTGCTTTAAAAAACCTTTTTTCACCGTTTCAATAAATACTTTATGTACTAGTGTGTTTTGTCTTGTAGCATGTCGTTGTAACGACGAAACATTAATTGGCGAGTGAAGATGGTGTCGTGGCGAGGGCCAACGAAAAGTGGCGAGCCCTCCACGTCGGAAACGGCGAGAAACGAAATCTCCCCACCCCATGCTCTTAAACACATAACAAGTTTTCCCCAAATTCACTTTCTCTCTCTAATAATCAATCAAAAATTCTTTAATTCGAATCGTGTTATCATTCAATTCGCTTTATATCATCTTCATTCACTCTCAATTTGATCATGTTTTCAGTAATTTTGGGCGTTTAGAAATTTAGGGTTCCGACTAAAATTAAGGGTTTTTATTTTTTCGATTTCAGGGTACCCAAGTAACAAAATGTCTGGACTTTTATTCACTGGGTTTCAATGCTGAAATTGCAGTAAAAGGTCTAGCAAAAATGAAGGATCTTAGATTTACTCGCATAGATCTCCCAAAGTATTATTTTGATATCAATATTGTTCAATTTGATAAAGTTAGCGAATACCTTCCAAGTTCCTTACGATATATGAGATGGGAGGATTTCCTTTTTCGAGTTTACCGAATACATTTCAAGGAAAATATCTTGTTGAACTTCACATGTATGGCAGCAATATTGTTCAACTTTGGGAAGAAAATATCTTGTTGATTTGTTGTTTTTCATGATTCATTATGATCCTGTATATCTATTGGTTTGTCATTGCACGAATATTAATTGTTTTTTGTACTTATGTTTGGTTCTTCATAAGCTAAGGTTCCTCACCTTCGAGAGTTCAAAATTACAGACCTTTGACCTTAGGTTGGCTCCAAATCTTGAGCAGTTGACTATTGACGATTGTTGGGATTTCGTAGAGCTTCATATACCTGCTCATCATCTAAAGCTCGAACATCTTGACCTCACTAATTCAAATTTGAAGACCCTTCACCTCGGGAACACTCCGAATCTCAAATGGTTAGATCTTGAAAATTGTTATGATTTGGTAGAAATTAATGCTCCCATTGGATGTCTGAAAAAGCTTATCTTCTTAGACTTAAGTGGTTGTGGGAGGTTTAAGTCTTTTGTGTTTGACAAACAGTGTCAAGTAGCTCAGGTTAGTTCTTTATCTGAGTTACATCTGATAGCAGAACCCACAGATGTTTGCCCATTGCACTCCGACAATGATTCTCCAAAGTTTCGGTTTAAATGTTATTATAAAGAAGATCCAGCTTCATCGTTTGGAAATCTTGAAAGGCTAATTTCTCTAGGTCTTTGTGCTTGTACAAACCTTGAGAGTTTTTCAAGAAGCATCTGTAGTTTACAAGGTTTAAGAAAGCTTACACTTAAAGGCAGTATTCCAGAGGTACCCCGGGACCTTGACCAGCTAGAATGTCTAGAGGAGCTAACTTTTTCATCTACAGAGATTAAATATCTTCCAGATAGCGTTTGTAAGATGAAACATCTCAAATCTCTCGAACTTAAATCGTGTTTGCTTCTCAAGAAGTTACCTGATGATCTTGGCCGAATAGAAACTCTAGAGACGCTAACCATAACCGATTGTAACCGTTTACGAGATATTCCAAACAACATTGGTAAGATCAATTGTGTTATATCACCAAAGGTCTACAAACGCTATACACATGGGAAATATAAGCAGCGCCCATAAATGACGAAGTTGACAGACCCACAGGAGCCAATACATAAATAACAGGTACATTCACTGTCTCCGTTTTTGTATTGATCGTCATTGATGATTTTCTCCGGTACACTCACAAAATGTTTGTAAATAAGTGTTTCAAATTGTGATTTCTTTTATCTTTCAATATTATTAAATTAGTACTTACTTTTTTTTACACTGTTAGATAACATTATAATCCCCATCTTGGATTTTGTATAAATTACTGTAAAATCATAGTAGAATTTGAAGATAGATAAGTTAATTCATGGAGTTCAATAAACACAGATCACTTCTTAGAAAGTCCAACTTTGTTCTTGATAAAAATGGTCAGAATTTTACATGAGGCTGTAGATGATCACGTAAATAATAAACCTAAGAAAGTGTTATAAGCTATGTATGATCATATACAAGTTTTGATTCACATAAATAAGCTCTATATTAGGATGAAATCATTAAACATAAAAGCATTTGACTTTTTGAGCCAAACTATTGGTTTTCATCGAATTTAACTGAGAATTTTATGAAATTGAACTGAAAAACATATGTCAGTGATAAGAAATTATCAGGGCTTGAACCGTTTATGTTTTTGTAAACCATTGAGTAGTCATATTGTGTTTTTCCATGGTTGGGCTACAAAATGTAGAATGTACAATTTGAAAAACAGTTTTGACATGGTAAAACTGAGCTAACATAAAACGTTGCTGAAACAAATAAACAATGTCACCATTGACTACGTAGGTGATATGTTGTGAGTTGATATGATACTATAGTCTAAAAGGTTTGTATTTTTATCATAAAATTGCGGAAGATGATACCGTACAGGACATGGCCCCAAGCTTTGGTGCTGAAACACTTCTTCGTTACATTATATCGAACTTCTTTCTATGCACATAGTGAAATAGTCTGGAACAAATGACTGTAGCCGTTTATTTGTGCTGTTTTGTCAATCGCATTATGCAATTTTTGTTGTTCTTGTTGACATTTAAGCCTAGTTCCAGACTTCCAGCTTTAGTCTAGTTGAAACCTGACATGACTTTGCTGATCCAAAATGAGACATTTCTTATTCATGCATTTAATCTATATCATGTTAATTATGGGACTTGATTAATTATAAACATGAATGGCCTGTTACTTTTTCGTGTGCTAAAGTAAGGATGAAATTAATATAAAAATTGTTTATTTTTTTTATGTTTTTCATGTTTACAGTTTATTTTAACATTCAATCGTTTTTTTTTCAGCTGGAAATAATTTGTTTATGATTTTTTTACTCAGGCATTGTTGATTGTTTACATGTGCTTAGACTCCGCATCTCGTCACAGTATGGAAGAAAAGGATCATTGCTGATTGGAGATTATGGTTATTGATAGTATTCTCTGGTACACTCCCAAAGTATTGATGCTTGTAAAGATTTAAGAAAGTGTTTTTCAGTAGTACTTTTTTAATATGCTGTTAAATTAAAGGTGTAGCCTCAACTTGGATGTTGTACAAATTACTTTAAATCAATACAGAATTTGAACTTAGTTTAATTAATGGAGCTCAACAAACACAGTTGACTTCTGAAGTCAAACTGTGTTCTTGATGAAAACGGTCAAAATTTTATTATTAAACTTAATAAAGTGTTCTAAGTGATATAAGATTGTAATAAACTTTTGATTTACATAAAAAAAATCTCTACGTTTGGTTGAAATCATTAAATGTAATAATTATTTGACTTTTGAGTCAAACTATTGGCTTTCGTCAAATGTCCATGAGATTTACAAGGAACTGTATCGACAAACATCAGTGATAAGAAATTATCAGAGCATGAACTGTTTATATTTATGAAAGCTATTGAGTAGTCGTATTGTGTTTTTCCATGGTTGGGCAACAAAATGTAGAATGTACAATTTGGAAAACAGTTTTGACATGATAAAACTCAGCTAGCACAAACCGTTGCTTATAACTAAAACCATGTCACCATTGACGACGTAAGTGATACTGTTATGATACTAGAGTCTAAAGTTTGTACTTTTATCATAAAATTGCAGAAGATGACGGCGTACAAGGACTTGACACCAGTTGTATCATTGTGTTGTTTCATTTTGGGACTCGAATCTCAACTAAATGGAATTCATACTAAATGAGTTCACTTATCCACTCACTCATAATTTTGCGATGTCGATGTAAATTATTATATTTATATCACGTAAGATTTTCATAAAACGTTGACTGGTGGTGTTCATAATTTCTTCTCTTTTTGAGATTGAAAAGAAATAAAATACACTTGGACGTAAGAGTAGAAAGTAATGTGGTCAACCAAATACTTGTGGTTTCTTAAAGCCCAAAACTAAATTACTTAGGGGCTATATAGTTTTCAGTTGATGTAAAATAGATCTAAATCATCCACTTTGAACTTGAAGTAGGCGTATACATACAAATAGATTTTCCTTATAAGCTCTGTTGTTAAGTATTTTCACAACATTCTAAATTTCATTCATATGCTATTGTTCTCTTAAGGGCACTCTAAGGTTACATTTATCATATATTGAAAGAACCTAGCTTGGTCTGCTTATTATAAGCACATGGAGATAGGTAGAGAGTAGCAAGATCTTTTTGATTTACATAGTTTAAGACAAACATAAAACACAAGGAGAGAGACGCTTATCGGGTTTATTAAATACAAAAACAACGGGAGCTCAGGATTGACCTTTTATTCAGGTTATATTTTATTTTTAGTTAAGCAATGAGATATTAGGACCGACCTAAAACAGCCAACGATGGTCCTATACTCGTGCCAACAAAGTCAACATGCTCTTTTCCTCCCAACTCCTTCTCAACCATCTTCACCGCTAAGTCTGATTCTATTAATCTCATCGCATAAAACGAAAGAGAAAAGAAACCACACCCCAATTACCCAACTCGCACATATACGATTCTTTCATCCAAGCACCTTCTTTGGTTATGCAGAGAAGATTAATTATCATCGTTAACGTTCAGAATATACTTTGTTCCTTCACAGCAACTCTTGTTACCACTTTACAAGAACTAGAAGAATCATATCTCATCCCAAAATAAAGATGCGTCACGCGTTAAGAGCCAAAGTTGCAACCTTGTATAGTAGCATAGAAGAGCACACACAGCTCACCAAAGTTGCAACCTTGTAGCATAGAAGAGCACACATATCGTTTAATTATGCAACTGTATAGGTATACACAAAGGATGAGGAAGTACAATGACACACTCTGTACAGCTCGTGAAGCCAAGTATCAAATAATCGAAGTTTATATCAAGTATTTTTTCAGTTGATCCAAGTAGCTTGTACGCTGATTACACTTCTTGTTGCCGTCTTGCCGATAGCTATTAGCTTGATATATATAGAGGCATGCACATCCGGTGGACAATCATGGTGAAAAGAAGGCAAAGAGGGGGATTAAGATTTTGTGTAACATACCGTCCTTTTTTTAAAACAAGAAAAATACCTTTCTAAATATGCATAATTATTTATTTAAACATCTACCATGTTAATGTAGCCATGCATATATATGGTTCAGGGTTGTTGTGTGAGTACGTACGTATTTTAAAGTGTAGATACATCTAGATATATATGATCGCTCTATATACATTTTTGCTTTTGCCACATACACGCGACTAGAAGATACAATTAAACTTTTTCTCCCTAAATATCATAATCAATCATTATCCGGAACTTTAGGCAAAAAGTTTAATTTTTAATTGAAAAAAAGTGGTTCACAGACTTTTACGTAAATTCAAATTTCTAAGAGACGATATACAAATTTCTAAGAGACGAAGTATATATCGACATATACCCTTTTTTTTTGACAAATCAGCTTACTTATTCAAATTTGACATATACCCTTTTTTGGACCAATCAGCTTATTAAATTCGACATATACCCTTTTTCATACATATGGTTCAAATTTCTTCCTAATAAAGTTCGAGTTTGGTTCACATTTTATAGTCGTTCTTTTCCATTAGCTTTTTATCGTCATGGTCAATTTATGCATCATGATATTGTGTCGATAACTCGATAAGGCTAAACTATAAATAAGGACAATATATGGTCCCATGTCAAACTCGTGGATGGATTAATAAGTACTACTAAGAGACATGTTACATTTATAAATTACAAGGCTAGTTTTTTTTTCTATCCTTTTTTTTCTTTTTATTCTCTTAACAACGATTTTATTAAAAAAAAACTAACAAAGAGCTAAAAAAAAGAATTACAAACTGAAAAGACTACAATTTTGCATCCAAGTTACTAAGATGAATTTAAAAAAGACTTGCAAGCTACTTCGAAATTAGAGCACAAATAGCATATTGTAGAAACATGTTACTTTTTTATTTCTATTTTTGGTGTATGTTTACTTTAAGTTGTCATTAGAGCACATGGTATCGTGTGCAATAACCAGGGCCGTCTCATGAGTTTTGGTGGCCTTGTGCCACAATTACAATATAGGCCCTTTTTATACACAACTAGAAAACAGAATATATGTAGAAAACTTCAATTACAGCTAGGTGCAAATAAACCTGAAGTGGCCATATCAACCTGCTGAAAAGTGAGAGCTTTACCCGGTTTGAATATGTGTGGCGATGAGTTCAAACCACGTAAATTAGTCGAGCCAAAAGATCGAAAACTATGGTTAAAAAAAAGTTGTGGCCAAAATCGGATTTTTTTAAGAAACAAGAAGCATAAGTTACTCTAATAATTGTTTATTTGTTTGCTTATTTTTATTCCGATTAAAACTTATGTCCCAATTATTTCAAACAAATTTATATGGCATCAATTGACTTTAACTTAAAAATCCTAATTAACTACTAGTTGTCCTTAGAGGCTGCGCAACGTAAACGCGTCAAGTACGAAGCCAAGTGTGTAGATATTGGATGTGGTTTTCTCCCCTTTTCATTTTCTTTCGGAGAACTTGAGAAGGATGTTGTGGTCTTACTAAAGCGGATCCGAAAGTTCTAGATGACTCAAGATATCGGCGCACGTGCTGTTGTTCATATTTTTAATAGGATCAGCTTTGCTATAGCTAGAAGTGTGGGGGCCCCGATTGTTTCGCGGCTCCACACTAATTTTTTGTAAAATCCTTCGAGTTCTTAATAAAGTGATGTTTATAATAATAATAATAATAATAATAATAATAATAATAATAATAATAATAAAGTAAGACATAAAGAGTTATTGAACTAATAAAATAATGAAATGACTCAAGCGATAATTGTCAAAGTGATTTATCTGTTTTCTCATGCTTGGTAACTAAAATCCAATGCTACTTGAAAAAAATAGCAAAAGAAAAACGTATATTGAATGATGGCTGACCACGTGAGTCTAAGTTGTATAATTTAAATGGACTCTCTTACTCATATATGACATTCATTCAGTAAAGCATTAAACCATTAAAGTGATAAATATTTGTATTTTACCGTATAAAACTATGTGTATACAAGTAGGTACGGTATAAAATGGAGGCCCTTATATTTCATGGGCCCTGTGCAGTCGCCTGCTGCACACCCTACCGGGCTTGGCAATAACACGCCAAACGTACCCATCTTGAACCGACGGCACGCCAAAGTGCATACCGGGCAACACGTCAAATTATGTGTCATCTTGTAAGACAGTTTTGGAGTTTATAGAAATCAAACTAACATATGATTTGTAGACTCAAAATGGTCGACCGAAGAAGTTTTCTTTTTCTTTTCTTTTTGTTGAAAGAAAAGAAGATGTGATTCTGGATATAATGCAATGCGAATGACGTCAATAAATTTGAAGTTCTTTTGGTCATGCACTTTTTTTATGACATTTTTATTAAAATAAATTAGCAAGCAACTAGAGAGATAAAACAAAACAAAACAAAACTACAAGGCATTTTCATCATGCGCACGCTATAAAATTACTAATTACTGAACGGGAACCTTTAATTTAATAAGTTTGTATAATTATTGACTTTTCATTTTATTAAATTTGTTTGATTACAATTTTTAGCAACATAAATAATCTAGAAAAGACAAGACGAATATGTTTTCAATCATGAATCATACATATAATCACGGATCATAATGAGTTCATTCACGTGCTGTAAAGCTTGATCGAGCTCACATATATATTTTTATTGATTCGACATAAGAGATTATTTTTGCATGATGAATAAAAATGAAATTGAAGAACTTGTATTTCAAACAGTCAAACTTGAGAGAAAGTCAAAACTGACCACTCATCTTATCTTACTATCTATAATGGAGACATGATCAATCTTGAAAAGTGAAAAAACTTAATTTGGTCAAACTTAAAATATTTTATGAAGTCCTTACGTTATTTTCGGAAAGCACGTGCAAAGTTAGAAACTATTAACACACTATTAATACACATAAAAAACCGGGTTGATCCGGGTCGCTTCAAACCCGGTGGGTTGACCCGGTTTAATTTGTCCAGTTTTTTCGACCCAACCCGGCGGGTTGATCGGACTAATTTGACCAGTCTTTTCGACCGGAATGGCTCAACCGGTTGAACCGCCCGTGTTGAAACGGGTTTCAAAACATTATGTTTAATCCCCAAATCCTCAAACTTCTATTATTTTTCGTTTATTACCTATATATTTTTTTATCCCTACAACTATCTACAGCTATAAATTCCGTTGCTATGCACGGATACTCGTCTAGTTATATAACAAAATGACTAACTTTTGGGGTTTAAAAGTAATATATATTGCTTTCACGTACTCATAGTTCAACGTATGTAAATTTACATTAGTATGATAATTACATTGTACCTTTAGATAAACCTATAGATAAGGATACTTATAAACGCTTTTTGCCGACTATCTTTCATGTTAACTTTTTTAAGACAATGTAAGAAAAGAAAATGGACCCATTACTTTAAACCTTTGCTCACATTTTCAGTGACTCATACTCCTCCCATTCATGCATGCTAGTCAAATTGTGAGGGTTGAAAATCTGCATGTACGTTTATTCTTCAAAGGGACTTGAAGACTCGGTGATACATACCTGTTTGGAAGTTCTAATGTGGAATTTAAACAAAAGGATATATCATAGTGCGATTTCGTGAACTTAATTCAAAAACATCAACGTGCATATCGATTCATTCATAATGCCGTATACACATACACGTAAGAAATAAAGAAACCGTTCAACCGGTCGACGATGATCATATCCGATCACTAGCATCTCCAGAAAACAGGTCTCTTGAAGGTAGTTATTGCAACGATACTCGATCAAAAGGTGGACAATTGTGGTGAAAACAAGGCAAAGAGGGAGATATGATCTATGTACATTTTTGCTTTTGCCATATACACGTAAGAAGATACAAAACTTATTCCTCTTTTTCACCCTAAAGACATAGAAACAAATCCTCCTCATAGATCATAATCAATCATTATCGGGACCTTTAGGTGAAAATTTTAACATTTAATACCAAAAAAAGGTGATCAGCAGACTTTTAACGTAAATCTAATCAATTTTGGACTAATCATGTTATTCAAATTCGACATACCTTGTGTTTTTCATACACATGCATGGTTTAAATTTCTTCCTAATAAAGTTCGACTTTGGTTCACATTCCATAGTCGTTCTTCTCCATTGGCTTTTGTCGACGTGGGTCAAATTACGCATGATCTTGTGTTGATAAGGCTAAACTATAAATAAGGACAATATACGGTACTCCCATGTCAAACTCGTGGATGGATTAATAAGTACTACTAAAAGACGATATACAAACTATAACCAAATATCGACATTTACAAATTACAAGTTATATAGAAATTAGAGCACAAAAGACATATTTATAGAAACATGTTACTTTTTAATTCTATTTTTGGTGTATGTTTTAATTGTTGTCATTATATGTCAAACTGACAAGTAAATTTAATTTAAGATTCAATTTGACCCTCAATTGTTTAGGATAAATAAAGATGATTGGTATCAAATTCAAGAGCTATTTCATTGAAAGCGCTCACTAGTTAATCTATACCTTTTGGAGTTGCAAAGTATAAAGTTACAAAGACTATGAATACTTTTTGCCGACTATCTTTCATGTTAACTTTTTTGTAGGACAAATTGTGACTCATAGGGTGTGTTAGTTTGGAAAGGGTTTATGGGGCTTGGGCTTCTAAAATAAGCCGGTTTATAAAATAATTCTCGTTTGTCATGCGAGCTTATGAAATCATAAGCCCCTAAAATGGGCTTAAAACTTTATTCTCATAAAAGGGGCTAAAAACTTTAGCCCGGGGATTATGAACCATAAATTACATATTTACCCATAAAAATATCTAACATATACAATAAAACTCATTTAATTATAACTTTTTTAGTAAATTTGCATTAATAAGCCTCAGCCCATTTGTCAAACAAGTCTACAAAAATACAAATTTCAACTTCGGCTTATAATAAACGCCCTAGCTCGAGCCCCAGCCCAAACCCCAGCTCCAGCTCCAGCTCCAGCCCCAGCCCATTACGCCAAACATACCCATACTCCCATGCATGCATGCTACGTAGTTAAATTGTGAGGGTTGCAAAATCTACATGTTTATTCTTCAAAGGGACTTAATGAGTTAAAGACTCAACCGTTGAATATAGTTGTATTAAATGCTTATGACAACTCAAAGACTTAATCACTTGAACATAATTGCACAATGATTATAATAGAAACTACTGATCAAAGTGAAAGTCGAACTTATCTTACAACTTCTTTTGAAAAGTTCAACACATTAACAAACTGAAAAGGATACATGTGTAACAACTCATTATGCGCCTTGTGTCATAACTGTACGTAAAACAGAACATATATACACTAAATGTTTGGACGTATATAGAAAATCTCACTAAGGGTGTGTTTGGTATGGGTGTCAGAATCAAGTTATGCCTATCATAATCATTGTTATTGTTTGGTTGATAAATGTTTGATGATTATTAGATAATAAAACTCATAGAATCATAGTAGGGAGAGAAGCATGATTTCATTAAAGTGTGGGCAATATATTTTGTCCTTGTTTCTGGTCCCTCTTTTTCTACCTCACGTTCTTTTAAATTTTTAAGTTAAACCTTAGAGCATCCGGTTTCCACCTTGTTGTGGCTCGCCGTGCCAAGCTGGAACTTCGTTGTGGCTCGCTGTGACATCGGCTGAGCTTGTCGTCCTTCTTTATAATAGCCCTCGTCGTCTGCAAGGTGAGGGTTTAGTTTGTACTTTTTTTTAAACATACATATTTAAGTGTAAAAACAAAACATATAAAAACATAAAATTAACACAAAAACTACATTAAACATTTAAGTTAAAACACGAATTACATTAAAATTTAAAGTGATAACACTAAATACATAGTACGCTTAATACAAACTACCACGAAATTGATGAAAATAAAACTACAAATTAAGAAAAGGAATCATCTGAGTCATAACCCTCCTCAGTGGAAGAAGATCTAAACTCGCCATCATAATATTTTCCTTCCATAATGTCAAACCAGCTTTGCCTAAGATATTTTGCATCCCTGGCTTCCTGTTTCAAACGAGCAGCTTCCTCACGTGCCCCGTTTTCTCGTATCTCTCTAATATTTGCCTCGTCCTGCTCAAGTTCACGAAGATAATTCTCAGTAAACCCAAACGGATTGTTTTGGAGGTCCACCCGTGGAGTGTTAACATGTGGATTGTTAACCGGTGGAGTGTTTTACAAATACATTTTTCGGTTGGAATACCGGAAAGACGTCTTCTGGTGGAGTGTGATAAACTTCATATTCTAGTGGAAAGGTAGTTTATGGCACTTGTTGTGGACTGAGGAATTGTTGAGAAAAGTTTTTGCGAGACATTGTTGAAAATATGTATGTCAGTTGTGCGTATGATTTGTGTGTGATAAAAAACTCTGGTGGAGTTGTATATATAGGCAGATTTGATTTTTAATTTGAATTTGAATTTGAATCATCTCGCTCGTATTTAAATTTTGAATTTGGTTATCTCGCTCGAACTGTGCCGTTTAAGAAAGAAGGGGCTATTTTGATTTTTTTTAATTCAAAAGTGTAAAACTAATACGTTTTATATGTTTAAATTTGAAAGTGCGTATGTTTTTTTTACCATATCTTTATTTATGTTTCGTATGTTTTTTTATTGTGTTGTATTGTATTTTTTTTAATTAAATGAATTTGGTTTATTTGTAAATTTAAATAAATAAAAAATAAAGTTGTAAATGGTAGGCCTCAAATGAGTAAGTTGAGGTTAGTTAGAGCAATCACAACAATAACTAAAGTTATAAAATAACACCGTCCACGTCAGCGCCACATCAGCTTTAACATTTCACCTAAACATCCCCAAAAAACACCCATATCAATAACATTCTCAAGTTAAACTTTAACACTCCAACAATTTACAAAAACAACCCCTCATTTAGGGGCATAAATAATAATAAAAAAAGGGCGTTAGTCGACTAACGCATGGGGACTAACGTTGCAATAACGCCGGAGGTCCAACGACTTAACGCCCCATAACGCCGTTATTGGCCCTTAACGCCGTTATTGCGTTAGTGTTGTAAATGCTCTTATGAGTGAGGGGGTTAGTTGTGGGAGTTTGTTATAGTGATGTGGCACCCCGTGAACCCGAATAAGTAAGTTACCCATGGCATCTAGTGCACTTAAATTCAATGATTTTTTTATGTATGTTTTTCTGTTGTAGTGGACCCTATTTATAAGTGATAGCCATATTCTAAAACAGACACCAAACAAAAAAAATGACATTCATATACACAATATGATATCACCCACCAATCTAAACCATATCTATACTGATTCCAAATAGCAAACCAAACGCACCCTAATACCTTAATTAGGCCTAAATTGTTATAAACACCAATATATTTTACTGTAATCATATCAATGAATTGTGTTAAAAATCATATAACCAATACCACTAATCAAATTCAAATATAGTACGTGCTAATCCACTTCATACTTTTCACCCGATCACCTCTTCTCGATTAGTTAGTAAAGCCGTTATTCAATTAAGACCTATACACAAAGAATGAATACGTAAAATGACAAACACTTTGTACAACTCGCGAACTTTACATGAAAGTCGAGTATAAGTGTACCGAAGTTGATTTCATATATTTTTAGTGGATCTAAGTACGTAGCTTATTAAATCTACTACGAACTCATGTTGCCGATTCCTAAATATAGATGTTGATGATGATTTTAGTGTCATCATTTATATTTTATAAAATTGTGATATACTTGAAGATCAAGGGCTTAATCAGGTTCAGCTTACAGTCGATTTAGGAGGTGCGGAGTGCATACTCGTTCTAGTTAGCTTGATTTCGCCACGAACAAAGAGCGGGGCTCTAGGGGGTCGCGCCCCCTTGCAGGGTCAAGGGGCAGAGCCCCTTTCTGGGGTCCCACCAAAAGTGGCCTCTTTTTCTCAAACGTTGCAACCCTTCCCGCCAACAGTTTTTAACCGATTTTAACTAATTTTCGGTTATGGTTTTTCATTATTTATTGATCTCTTACGGAACATAACAGACGTAACAACTTTCAGTGTTGATTTCTCGTGTTTTAGAAACAAAGTGTTCTTCTCTGTCTTATCCAAATGAGGATTTCGTGATACCCAAGGCATCAGTGGCGGAGTCAGCAAAAATGATTACATGTTGCATTGACCGACAAAAGAGTAGAAACATTTATGTTAAAAAATGTCAATTTTTTTAGTGTAATTTGAAACCGGGCCGGGTTTCACTAAAAAGGAAAAACAACTCTACTTCAGTACAATTAGCACTAAATAATATGTGCAGGTGTCAAATACGATCGGTAATTTCGACTAATCAACCATTAAATTAACTAACTTAGATTTTACATTATACCCATAGGCCAAATATAAACACTTTATGAAAAACTAAACATAGTCATATTACTTAAAATGCGTTATCGTAGTTAGTAATATAAATTTGAAACTAACAATTGACAACAAAAGAAATCTATGTCGTCAATAAAATAATATTATAAATTTTTTTAATTGGCGTCGGATACGACGTCGTTTGCTACTGTAAAAACCCGGTTCCAACACGATAAAATGTGAGTGGAGCTACAGTGTTTATTCCTTTTTTTTTGTCATTTCGAGTATTACAAAAAGTGTATATTTGTCGTTTCGGGTAACAACAACCCGGAATCCATCAGCACCGCCTCACTCTTGGCTTCTTATTATACCAAACCTAAAAACCCAAAACTCCAGAAACTTCACGAATTAACTGCGAACTCAGATTTCACCATCTGCATTTACACCTCGCCAACCATCAACTGCAACCGTATAAGGTACAATAACTACTGAATTTAATACGCCCATTGATTTACGATTGTACTCTCTTTTTTTTGTCTTAATTGCATGTAATAGTGTACCTATAAATTATGGAATGACTAAATGCGTAATCTGATATAACAACTCTACTTGCAATAGGGTATTTAACCATAAAGTTGTTACAGATACTAGATGATAAATCACATGATATTCAAAGTTCTAAAGTTTATGTTTATTTGTTTAGATATGGAACTAACTAAAACCTTTATTTCTATACTTCGTATGCCTTACTGTGTAGGTATTTGTTTGTTTAGCAAAGAAAATGAAAGCAAAAAGAAAGTTAATATATGACGATAAACCTAAATTCAATGAAACCGCTAATACCAATGTCTGTAATGTTGATAGCATTAGTGTTGCATCCCCTAACAATAGCAAAAAAATATGTGCGCCTAACAATTATAAGCAAAATAACGTAGAAAGCGAAAACCAGTCTAGACAACAACGTATTGATTTACCTACTAAAATGTACAACTCCAATAATGTCTCATCTGATAATGTTACTGAGTACTGCGGGCACCAACATGAGAATCACAACTTCAGAAACCCGTATGTTTGTTATGACGAACATGGTCATTCTGCAACCCCTGCAACGTATGCATTAAACAATCCACAACTACCTAAAAAAATAAACAACCCTTATGAGACAAGGAAAAGGAAAGGCATTTTCTTAATACCACTTATGCCGAATGAAAAGAAAAGTTCCATTTACTTTACAACATCGGCAAATGCAAACACTACCTATGAATAGCAGCCAAGGGTTAACAACGGGTAATCAGATGGAATGCCATAGCAAGAGCAACACATCAACGGCCAAACAGATGCGTAAGTAGCCATATGTCAACATCATTTTATCTTAAAAGATAAATCTGACAATTTAACTGTGACTAACTACCTTGGTTTTGTTATTTTATTCTTTGCAGAAGATTTATGTTACCCGAGTATTCACACAGATTCTGACACACCAACGGATTCCTTACATTCTATAATGACCATTGATAAACCCGATAGTATTTGTCAAAGTAAGTGACAAATAGCTGTTTTAAAATTTTAGTTACTACTTATTTTTAAGCATTCTAATCGATTTTTAGCATATAACGACATACATACTCATAAAGTGTCATAATTTCTATTACAGGTGCCGACATTCAAAATCATGGCTCTTACATACATACAACGTATAAGAATAAGACAGCGCAACAGGATCCTGAAAGTGAGTACCACACTTATTGTTTAGTATCTTATGCTTGCAACATTATTAATACATTAGATTTACATTATATTTATAAACATTGCATAAAAAATGTTACCAAACAAATGTGTAGGTAACCATATGTCGACAGCATTTCATGTTAAAAGATAAATCTAACAGTTTAACTATGAGTAATTACATCCTTTTTATTATTTTATTCCTTGCAAAAAATTTAGGTTGCTCAAGTCTTCATATGGATTGCTACACACCAGCGGATTCCTTATATCCTAGAATAAGCAGTAATAAACCCGATAACATCAGCCAAAGTAAGGAACAAACTAATGCTGCAAAATATTTACCGCCTATTTATTTTTGTATATTCTATTCTGTATTTTTTATACAACAACATGCATACTCACAAAATGTCTAACTTTCTGTTACAGGTACCAACATTCAAAACAAAGGCTGTTACATACATACACCATATAAGAATAAGACGATGCATCAAGAACCTGAATGTGAGTAGTATACCTATCATTAGTTCTTATCAGTATAGTTAACCATGGATTAGATAATATGATTAATGCTAACAAATATTGCACGAGGAATATAACAATTAGCATTCTTAAGAGTTATTAAATGTTTGTATATTAGTGGTTATCATTGTTACAAGCACATGAATTTGGGGATTGCCATTCTAATATCTGTAACCTGCAGCCATACATGTAGAGCCGTTACTAAACAGTATTGCAGAAGAAACGATTAAATCTGACATTCGGAGACGCAAGAAATCCAAAAGTTAGTTAAATCAGCTATCCCTATAAAATTATATCTTTTATGCCAAATGTTTTAACATATACCTAAAGACGTTTCAAATTTTTGTTGCAGTTAAAGAAAGAAACAACAACAACAGCCAACAACAACCTTCTCATAACTATAACGACACACAACAAGATCCTAATGGTAAGTACTGTATCTAATAAGTAAACAAAGTTACAATGTCTGCACAACTTTAGCTTATCCTTAATTGTTACAATTTTTTCACCACGCAGCCACATCTATTAACACAGAACAAAGTAGCATATTTCCAAATGAAAATGAAAACCAGAATTTGACGCAAAAGTGAAACAAAGGTTAGTATCACATTTTAGACCTATTTGTTTGCTTTAGCTCACTCATTTTTGGATCGCTTTCTTATTTGTATTTTAAAATTACACAGGACCACCTCTAGAATATGCACAGTTTGGAAAATGTGACCAAAGTTGTGAACATTGTGGTGCCAGATTTTGGTATGAAGAAAAGTTGATGCACCCGTATAAAAGTACGCGACCTCAGTACCATAAATGCTGCTTAGGTGGCTGTGTAGTCATAAACCAACATGAAGACTACCCAGAGTACATCAAACAGTTATACAAAGACCGCCACTTCATGGAAAACATACGAGCATACAACCAGATGTTCAGCATGACATCCTTTGGAGCAAAGGTTGATGATTCAATTAACAAATGAACAGGGCCTTATGTATTCCGCATTTCAGGCCAAATATACCATAATATTGGCTCACTTTGTCCAAAAGAAGGGAAGCATCCATGTTTTTTACAACTTTATATATATGATACAGACAATGAAATTGATTGTTGGGAATAAAGATAACAATTACCACTGATATGCTTGTGGTTAGCACTGCTAAAGATTACACTACCAGTGGAAACTCATTACCACTGCCAGTACAATATTACCACTGTTATTAGGATAATTGTTATGTCTTCGTGTATTGATAAGTATAGAAAAGATCTTGTGTATATTCTATATTGTTAGGTTTATACTTATCTTGTAAAGGACTCCTTGTGCTATAAAAGGAGATCCTAGGTCATTGCTTAGAGTACTTATTATTCATATAAACTTCAAGGTGTAACCCTAGTGATAAGCAAGATCACTCGTATTATTTCTTAATAATATTGGAGCTTTGTGTTATTCAGTTGTCACTTACATTACATCATATAAACCATCTTCTAAGTATTACTAAGTATATTCCGTGTGCTTATTAATATAACTCAAAGTATCACCAACACAAGGAGTGTGTTTAGATCCATCAAGTGGTATCAGAGCGAAGGTTATGATATTTTAATTTAGAAGATACAAGGAATAAGCTTAACCTACTCACTCAAATCAATGGAGATGGAAAACAACCAGTCCAACTCTTCTCCAAGGCTTCCTAAGCTCAAACTCAATGAGTTTGAGATGTGGAGGATAATGATTGAGCAATACTTTCTCATACAAGACTATGCTCTATGGGAGATTATCTTAATTGGTGTTTCCTTCAAGTCTATAATGAAGACTGAGAAAGTTGGTGACACAGATGTAGTAACAGTTACTGTACCTGAGACTAATGATGAAAGAGCAAAGAAGAAGAATGATCTGAAGGCCAGAAGTTTGTTACTAATGACTCTTCCTAGAGACCAAATCATTGCTTTCAGCAAGTTCAAGACTGCAAAAGAACTTTTTGAAGAGATTTGCTCAGTGTTTGGTGGCAATGATGCTACAAAGAAGACACAAAAGACACTGTTGAAGCAAAGTTATGAAAAATTCTCTGCTTCAAGCAATGACTCACTTGACAACATCTTCACCAAACTCCAGAAGATTGTCACACAACTGACTGTGTTTGGCATTGAGGTAGAAAAGGAAGACCTCAATTTAAAGTTTCTAAGAAGTTTGCCTTCTGAGTTTCATACAAATGTTACAGTCTGGGAAAATAAACCAGATATTGAAACTATGAAGCTCAAAGATCTTTACAATAACTTCAAACTCATTGAACAAAGATTGAAGAAGGCAGGGAAACTTGGTACAAGCTCTAGCAGCTTAGCATTGTTGTCAACCTCTGTTGACACTGATGATTCTGAAGATGACTATAATGATGATTTTGCCACTGCTGGTTCTACAGTTTCCATTGGTAATGCTATTGTTACCTGTAAGATATTAGTTTTCACATACACATCAAACCATAACAACAAAGTGGCGAATAAGTGGAATTCTAGAGAGAGAAAGTTAGAGGTTTAGGGAACTTTAGTGAGAGAAAGAAAATTCTTATTATGAGCTCCAACTCTCTACCTTGGAAGGTAGAGAGTATTTATAGTCTTACAATAAAACGCCACTCAACGGGCTGTGGATCAGGCATACAGTGGGTAAAGACCCGTCCGTCCTCCACGGTGTTACTTAACTAAATACTACTTGACTTAAAAGAACTACGACTACGAGCTTTCTAACGATTACATATACTTGAGGTGACCGACTCTTTAATACTTGGAATTTCTAATTCCTAACAATCTCCCCCTAAGGGAGGTCACCTCAATCATGTACAAAAATTACATTGAATACAAATAGATATTACATTAACAATTGTTCTTGCATTCTTGATGTAGTCCTTTGCTCCTAAGCTCGTAGTCATTAATTCTTCACATTGCATGTTTGGTTACTCCAGGTGGAGGTCTTTAACTAATCCACGTGATAATACATTTGAGCCAGCTTTTGAGATCATCAGCTATCAAAAATCTCTGAGACATCCTTTGTGGTGTTGGTATTATGTGATGTTGTGACTTTAGGACCGACATGCTCACATTCTGGATCATGAAATCTTCTCATCAGAGTAGCGGAAGCTTTAGTTGATTCATGATATTGGCAGCAGCGTAGCGAGATCATGGAGTGAAAATATCAGAGTCATTGATGCACTAATCATGATTTCTTTTGAGATGAATGTGTTAAGTGAGCATGCGGCTATGGATTGACCGCTTCATTCTGATCAGCTGCAAACGTAGGGTGTACCTGCATATAACAGTTAGCAATAAATCGCACGATAGTGTCTTTGATCACTTTCGTTGAATTGAGGTACACGGCCCACGGTTCCCCGTTGATCATTACATAAGTACCTGCTGTGATCAGGTATAATTCCGAAGAATTTCCTTGACAGGGTTTCGCAGCTGCTCTAGCTGTTCTCAAACCGGAGCATCTCAAAGAAGACAACACGGAGTGAGTGAACCAGCGAATTTAAGTCCACTGATTGATGAAAAGAGATTTGAAAAGCAGTCGTGTATTGCTCAATAGAGATGGTTTTTGCAATACAACGAAGGTTTTATTGAAAATCAATTATCAATCATAAAAACACCTTTTGATTTAAAAAATGAGTACACGGTCGATGTGCTAAAGAAAAGAGTTGTTAAGCACAAAGACCGGTTTTTCAAAGGTATCCGTCAATCCATAACCTGAACCAGGATTGATTCAAGAGATTGAATCGCCCCATTGTTTCTGTTCAGTTGTCACATGGTTGATCTATATAATAGATCTCACATGCCACCTACCAGGAGCTTGTTTGATGTTGGCTCCAGAAGGTTTTCCATCTTCACTGTGAATATGTTCACATATCACTCGGATGTTCAGGCAAAACCACAAGGATAATGCGTAGGACTCAAGATATAATCTCTCTTTCCACACTGTGTGAAACAGAGAGTCTTCATTGAAAGTGTCCTAATGAGATTTATTGATGATCTCGTGGCTCTAGACTCAATTTGTGCATATTTGGATCCTGTGCTGGAGACTAGGGAGAGGGCCTCCTTCTTCAATATCAACAATCTCTAAGAGAAATTCAATAGATAATGTCGGTTCCCCGTGAGAATGAAACAAGTCCTTTTAAGAGGAACTTGAGTAGTTTGGAAAGTTGAAGTGCAGTGCGTCACTGGGTCCATGATGTCTTGTCTTCAATACCGATGTTACCATCAGTAGCATATGAATTGAACTCGGTTTCTGCCCTAAGGTTGAATAAATGGAGGGCTATTTGTTTTCACCCTTTTCTCATTCAATTCTTTTTAATTCTTCAACCCCTTCAGTGCTTACCGAGACTTCATAGCAAGAACCTTGTTGGGTTTGTTCTAGTACTTGCTCTGTCTCAGTCCGCACTCTTCCCAGATCTCACTTTTCTCCTTTTATCATCATACCTAAGGACTTCTATACTAACTAGTGGATTGTCCCTGGGTAGATCCCTCCGGTTCTGGCGGATCATGGGAACCAATACCTAACCTTATCATACTTATATCACCGTACATAAAGTAAAGTTGGTCGGTCTATTTGGTATTGTTCATCTGCCATTGGAATCAATTGAAAATCATTTGAAAATCAATTCAGATACTTGTGATATATTGTCAAAACATTTTGTACCTGAATTGTTTTTGATATTTTTAGAATAAGTGCTCCCCCTCAACATGTGCATCAAATGTTTGAAATCGTTTCGCACACGGAGGCAAGAGGAAGAAATTAACTTCTTTGATTACCATTTTCTAAAAGATATCACCATCACTTCCTTGATCAAATCAAGTAGATAAAGCATTTCCAGGAAGGATGAGGTTTTCATAAGATTTTGCTCCCCCTCAATATGTGCCTCGAGGTTTGAAAGGAGTTTTGCACATACTAGAGGGAACCTGCACATTGAGATAAATGATCACGTTTCAAGTCATAGGTGTAAGATAGATGCTCCCCCTCAACATGTGAATGGAAAATTTGAAATCGTTTGTCACATGCGGGGAGGATAACATGTACATCCTTGTAAAACCATTTACCGAATCCTCAGTTTAAGTCCAATTTAAATCACAAATTCTCCCTCGATCACAATTATCAAATCATTTGAGATTTGTGATCTCTTATAGATTTAAATTGATTTTGAAAGCTTTTAAGGAGAATTGTGACTTGATTATGAAAGCGTTTTACCTGATAAGGATCGGATTTTAAGACTTTAAACTCCATTGATAAAACATGCATGAATATCTTTTGAAAACAATTGAATGCCAAATAACTTTTTAATTTAATTGAAATCATTCTCCCCCTCAATTAATGACATAGGTTGTTGATTGAGAGATTGATATTTTGACAAATAAGTCCAGATGATTATCAAAAATAGAGACTGAGTTATTTTTCAAAGCAGTTAATTTTCAGCAGATAATGGTTTATAGAAACAGAGCATGGAATTTTGAAAGTCATGATAAAGCATGGCTCTGTTCTCTCTTTTTTTTTTTTTTTTTAGAAAAGCGGGTTACTGCCTGAAATGACAATAAACCAAATTTTCTCTTTCTCCCAAAAATTTTTTTTTTTTATTTTTTTTTTTTATATATAAAAATTCGAACAACATCTAAAGTCCCGTGTCATTCTTTGAATGACAACATCAAGACCGTAGATATTATCGAATCGAGAGAAACATGACAAAATGACAATATTTTTTTTTGAAGATTTTTCGAAATTTATCAAATTTTTATGGATTTTGAAAGTTTTATATTTTTGTATTTTGATTTTCGAATAGATATATACAAGAGATAGATGAAGATAGACCTTTACTCCTCGTCTTCCTCCTGAAGACGTTTGAGTGTTTCTGGTTGAAGGCTTTTCAAGCCAAGACGTGGAAGAATAAACTCAAAACGTTCTCTTGGAAGAGTTTTGGTGAAGATGTCGCTAACCGATATTGACCTCACAAAATAGAGTTCCACCACACCTTTTCCACTTGTTCCCTGATGAAATGATGTCGAATGTCGATATGCTTTGCTCTTGAGTGTTGAACATTGTTGCATGAGAGAGCAATAGCACTTTTATTATCACAGTACAGAGGGATTTTGTTGAATTCAAAGCCATAGTCAGATAATTGAGATCTCATCCATAAGATTTGAGCACAACAGGATGACATGGCTATGTATTCAGCCTCTGTAGAGGAAATAGAAGTACTCATTTGCTTCTTTGAAGACCAGCTCACAAGCTTATCACCCAAAAACTGAGCACCTCCGGATGTACTTCGACGAGTATCTTGACACCCTGCATGATCGGCATCTGCATAGGCTGTTAGTGACATGCCGGTGTCCTTCGGGTACCAAAGACCCATATTGATGGTTCCTTGGAGATACCGAAAGACCCGTTTAACCGCTTCAAGGTGCTTTTTAGTAGGCTTAGCCTGGTATCTAGCACACATGCAAACAGCGAACAAGATGTCTGGTCTACTAGCAGTGAGGTACATCAGGGATCCAATCATACTACGATATTTCGTTTGGTCAATCATGATCCCTGAGTGGTCCTCATCTAGTTTGGTTCGATCAATCATGGGGGTGTCAACAGGGTCACTTGAATCAAATCCAAATTTCTTTAAATTCTCATTTGCATATTTAGATTGATTTATGAAAATGCCTCCGGGACTTTGTGAAATTTGTAATCCCAAGAAAAATGACATTTGTCCCATCATTGACATTTGAAATTTTGAACTCATTTCATTAGAAAACGATCACATTCCATTGGGTCTGTCGAGGCAAAAATAATATCATCAACATAAATTTGAACATGAATTAAATGTTTGCCTGACTTCCTGGTGAAAAATGTAGGATCACTGCCTCCTTTGCTAAATCCGGTAGATAGAAGAAACTTTGACAATGTATCATAGCATGCCCTTGGAGCTTGCTTTAAACCGTAAAGGGCCTTCTTCAAACGATAAGCGTGAGTAGGATGCTCTTGATTTACAAATCCTTCAGGTTGGCTGACGTAGACGACTTCTTTAAGGTCTCCGTTCAGAAATGCCGTCTTCACATCCATCTGATAGACTACCATGTTCTTACTAGCAGCATTAGCCAGAAAGATTCTGATTGCCTCGATTCGAGCAACTGGAGCAAAAGATTCTTCAAAGTCAATACCCTCCTCTTGACGGTATCCTTTAGCAACTAATCGAGCCTTGTTCTTCAATACATCACCATGCTCATCTAGTTTCACTTTGAAGATCCATTTTAGAGCAATAATCATGGCACATTATGGAGCAGGTACTAACTCCCATACATCAAGTCGATCAAACTCATGAATTTCATCTTGCATAGCATTGAACCAGCTGTCTTCATTCATGGCAGTTTTAACATCCTTTGGTTCGATCTTTGATAGTACGGAGTTGAAGAAACACCATAGGGCATCAGTTGCAAGTTGTTTCCGTGTTGATACAGGACGGGAGGGATTTCCAATGATGTTGTCTAATGGATGATCGTGAGTCCATTTTCTGAGGTGTTCATGTGGTAGTTGTTGAGGGACTGAAGAAGCAGAGTCGATGTCTCCTGAAGAAGATGGTTCAGAAGAAGATTCAGGAGCAAATATGTTTTCGAATGGAGCATCTTCAGGATTAGCAAAGGGATTAACTTCATCATTGATGCCAGAAACAGTTCCATGATGTACATTTGAAGAATGATGATTTGTTGATGAGACGGAAGGATCAGCAGAAGGCGCTTCTTGACTTAAAGATATTGAGACTGAGGGATTGACTTCATTCACAGGAATATGAGCAGCCTCTGTTGTAGGGATCAACACCTCATTAGTACTTGGATCATAAAGTTCATCAAACATAGGATCAAACAATTTCTTTAAATCATCTTCAGATGGAGGTACATATGGAGTTTCTTGAGAAGAGTTTGGAACAAGGGATGAACCAATTGGACTTATTTGAAGTGCGGGTCCGAACCTGAATTGTTCAGGAGCCGTTTGACCGGTCAGCTCATCAAACGTAACGTGAATTTTTTCCATGATATTTCGGGTTCTTTTGTTGTAGATACGGTATCCCTTTTTGTTTGGTGCATACCCTACAAATACTCCAATGTCTGCTTTAGCTCTAAGTTTGCCTAAGTCTTGTCCTTCATTAGTTGGATAACACAATGCTCCAAACACACGAAGGAAAGAGAGATTAGGTTTTCTGTTGTGGACAAGTTCATATGGTGTCTTTCCATGAACAGTGTGAATCAGGGAACGATTTTGTGTGTAGCATGCAGTGGAAATAGCTTCAGCCCAGAGAAACATTGGAACCTTTGAGTAAATCAGCATTGTTCTAGCGGCTTCCACAAGGGTTCGATTTCGTCTTTCAACTACACCGTTCTGTTGAGGAGTTCGTGGAACACTTCTTTGATGGCTGATTCCAATGCTTTCATAAAAGTCACTAAGTTGTTTGTTAACAAACTCAGTTCCATTGTCTGTTCGGATAATTCTGACTGTTTTGTTAAGTCGAACCTGCAGCTGTTTGATGAGTTTGATGATGATATCAGGAGTTTCATCCTTTGTCCTTAAGAACTTGAACCAGGTGAATCTAGAGTAATCATCAACCACAACCAACACATATTTCTTACCAAAGATGTTCTGCACTCTCATTGGTCCACACAAATCCATAAGAAGGGTATGAAGAACTTCGTAATTGAGTTAGTAGGTTTGGGTTTATGGGCATACTTTTTGCTTTTTCCCAATTGACATGCTAAACAAAGATGATCCTTTTCATACTTTAGTCTAGGTAAACCTACAACTAAGTCCTTTCTGGAAAGATCATTGATGGTGCCGAAGTTCAAGTGATTGAGACGGCGATGCCATAACCATGACTTTGTTTTCGAAGCCTTTGATAACAAGCAGATTAGAGAAGACCTCATCATATCATCGATAGAGATGGTGTAAAGATTTGAACCACGAGTTCCTTTTAAAAGTTCCTTACCATCAAGATCTCTAACAAGCGGTATGTTTTGAAGGCTACTTCTAGATCGAGAATCACAGAATTGACCAACGGAGAGAACGATTATGACCAAGACCTTCCACATAGTATACTCTAGAGATGACACTATCACCAACAACATAATCTCCATAACCCATAATAGCAACGAAATGATCATTACGAATCTACAGTCCCGATGAATTTGCTCACGAAGTTCATGAGCCATGACCGTTCTCCAGTCATATGCTTGGAACGGCCGAGTCGGTACCACATAACGATTTGAGCGATCTGCGGTTGAACACAGACAAGAATGGATAACCGGATAATTGGGATCCCCATGCAAGAATGGGTTCCATTTGGTTAGTAACAATGGTTGGAACACCCACATCAGAAATAGAAGCATTCATATCAATTAAGGCAATGGAATCATTGTGAATAGATGCAATACTAGTGTCGTATAGCCCTATTCAAAGTATGTTCACTTCTTAAGGGAATAGTTCTACCGGTAGGCATCCATTTTCTAGTGGGCATTGTCTGATTATTCTTATGACCAAAAGGTATCAATAATAACCTATCTTACTAAATGTTCTTCTTGTGGGTTTCCACTGTTTTCTAACTTTCTTTCGTTTTTGCCTTTTTGCCTTTTTAGCATGAATATTAGCAACATTAACTGGACAATTATCATCATTAGGCAAAACATTAACACCACATTCATGATTAGAAACAGAATTCAAGCAGACATCAGTACAAGGTTTGCAAATAGTATCAGAATGGCTAATACTAGAATCAACACGATTCGTTTTATTCGATTCAAGCTTAAAGTTCCTAGATTGTTCTTCTACTCTTTTCCAGTGCACATTCTTAGCTTGCGAGGTCCTATCATTCCTTGTATTGTCTTGAGACTTTGACCTGCTCCCTTTAATGTCACTGATTACTCCTGTAGAGGGAATGGGAACATTAGTGGGTTTTACAACTCTTTGCATCACCTGTTTAGATGTGCTGGGATCTGAACTACATGCAGGCACACTAAGGTTCACTTTCTTAAAACTAGAAGTGCTGGGATTTGTACTCCTAGAAGGCACACTTGAGTTCTCTTTCATAGCATTGACAGATCTGAAATCTGAACTACTTAAAGGCACACTAAGGTTCACATTCAAGACATTGGGCATCGAATGAATATCATACTTGGCAATAGGCATCGAACATGGAATCAAAGGATTAACTCTCTCACCTAAGGACTGATAAGGTTTTAAAAGGTACCATTTTGAGGGGTCGTTTTAGTCCTTATTTGATCACTTTTGTATTCGTTATTGCTTAATATCGTTCCTTTTCACTTTTTAGGTCTCTTGAAGGCAAAATGCTGGAATGGCACTTATTTGGACGAAAAGGCGCGAATATATGAAGAAAATGGCTAAAGTCATAATCGAGACACTCACAGATTTCTTGAAATTAGAAGGTGACTCAACGGCGTCGGTGCTAATGGCGACGCCATCCCAAAATTGTTGTGACGGTCCAGAACCCAAAACTCATATTTTCAAGCGACGACGTCTAGTTGTGAAAGAGTAGGCCGTATTCGCTACTCGACGGCGGACTTTAGATGCAATCCGACGGCGTCGAAGCTGAAGAGGCGGCGTCCGCGGACATAAGGTGGCGCCGTCGCAAGGTTAACGTGGCCAAGACGAAACCCTAATGACGGCGACACGACGGCGTCGCGAAACATAAGGTGACGCCGTGGCATATACATAATCTTATATATAGAATCCGAATTTTTCAGTTTTAGAGAGTCTTTTGGAGTGAAAACCTAAAACCGAACCTAAGGTGTCTTATGCAATTATTTTAGGGTTTTAAACCCTATCTTACATCAAGATAAGTCTTTACTTCATTAATTCAATTATGTCCTTGATTATTTGTGTGTATGCTTGCATGTTCTCCATGTCCGGCTAATTTATTTGTGTGTTTGCTTAGGAAGTATTGTTGAGAATCGTTTAAGCTCATCTAGGAATAACAATAACAACAATAAATAGAATGCACAGCGGAATAAATCAAAACAACATTGTTATTGCTAAAGGTTTCTTCGTCATCATCATGTGTTCTACAAAACACATCTACATTAATCCTAGGCGATCAACTCTAAGACGGTTACAATCTAGCAGGGATCAATGATCCTTGAGGCGACCAACTACATGTCGACATACACTATAGTCAGCGTTCATAAACTGGCGCCCTAGACACACACACACATATGTCTGATGTTTACATTGTTTGACACTTCTATCTAACCTACGTACCCTGAATCTCTTTATATATTAGAGAATGCTAGGGTTTACAAAGAGATAAATGTGAATATACAGAATATATTCTTTAACAAGTAAATTGATCTTCTGAATATTCTCTTCTTTGAAGTTATCCTCCTTGTCATAAACAGTCCTTCATCTTTCATACTATTTTGTCTTATCAACTCAAGGTACCTAATTCCCAACAAGTATGAAACTTAATTATTGAATATTGATTGGTTGTTTCTTATCTTAGTTGTTAAATGATCTAGTAATGCGATAGGTCATTCGTTGTGTACTTAATGCTTGATTCATCTTTGTGAACCTTAGAATATAATTACCTGAGTAGTTGTAAGCTAAACCATCCAAAGAGTGCCTTAGAGTAGGAGTTTATCATCCCTAGTGGGTTTGTAGACGAGACCATTTGGTAAGTTCAAAGAGTTAGGGAGGAAAGCATACCCTACAACTTTAGACACACAACGCAACTAGGAATAAGGACGTGACAATTCAACCATCAATAGGAGATAATTAAGGAGTAATACAACCTAAGTAAACACATCTTTAAACTATCATACGAGCACATTAATTAGACATAGACTCCCACAACCTTAGTTTAGATAATTAGATAATAGTAGAGTAATCGGTAGAAATACCAACCCCCAAATCCAAACCCCGAGATTCGTACCTTTCCATTTCATAAAACATAAAAAGATAAAAAATAATCTTCCTCAACCCTAACCTTAGCGTAGTAACCACTTACTAGCATTCCTATTCCCCTAGAGAACGATATCAATACCCGTGGCTTACCCTAATTACTACACTACAACGATTAGGTTCACTGCCTAGGGTGTTATAAAACTTGATCGAAGAAAAGGAAGTTTCCTTGACCCCGAAGCGCGCATGTAGCGTTATCAAGTTTTTGGCGCTGCTGCCGAGGAATAGAATAGCTAGTTAGTAGTCCACCTCGTTTAGGTTCTTTGCTTGATTCCTATCAAGTAATTTTTTCTCATTTTTAGCTTTCTCTTAGTCTATCCCCTTCTTCGTGACCTTTGTTCGTAATCTTATCACTTTTCATCATGGAAGGTGATAACCCACTACCATTCATCAACCCACCACCAAATGACCCGCCAAGAGGCCGTACTCTTGGTGAATACTCGAGACCAAGCCACCTAGGCTATAGAAACACCATTGAGCTTCCGACCAAGCCCAAACTACGGCCCTGCGATCCGACACCATCCGGTTGGTGCAAAGCGGATGTGCATTCCATGGACTTAGTTCAGAAGATCCAAATCAGACATCGAGGATTTCCTCAAAATTGTCGATTCCATCGACCTTGATGCTACTACTTTCGGGAGACCAGCCTGCGTCTCTTCCAATTCTCTCTACGGGACCAAGCTAGAAATTGGCTTGGCGACTTCCGCAAACTCCATCTCAAGTTGGGATGATCTTACCTCTCGCTTCCTTGCTCAATTTTTCCCACCGGGGAGAACCACTAAGCTTAGGAATGACATCTTGATGTTCCAACAACGTCAAGGTGAATCTCTCTACGAAGCATGGACCCGATTCAAGGACTTACTTCATAAAGTTCCTCATCACGGCATTGATCTTTGGCTCCAAGTCCAAATCTTTTATGATCATGTCAACTTCCCCACTAAGCGATCCATTGACCAAGCGGCCGGTGGAAAACTTAGTGATCTCACAGCGGAAGAATCATGGGGAATAATAGAGGACCTCGCCCTCTATGACAACGAAAGTTGGGATGACCCCCGTGAGCTGCCCAAAACTGTTAAGGCAATCTCCTTGCCTCCTTCCGATCGTAGGATGATCGAACTTGAAGATCAAGTTAGATTCCTCATGAGCTCCTACGAAAATCCTAAATCTTCACACCATGTGAGCAAAGTTTCTTCCTCGTGTGAGCCGTTTTGTGATCCTCATAACACGCGCAATAGCACTTTCGCTCCCGAACATGCTTCATTGACTACGCATCCTCACGTATTAATGGAGCGGGAGGAAGATTCCCTACAATACCCGGACCTAGGAATTTCAATGAAACCCGAGAGGCATGGAAAGGCAAGCCCGACTTCTACTGGGGACAAACCAAAGAATTCACCTCCAATGATTTCTCATGGTCCCCACCTAACGGTCCTAACCAACAAAACGTCGAAGGGATGTTGCAAAACCTAGTTGCATCCCAAGAAACCCAAATGGCTAAGCTCTCGGACCGCTTTAACCATCAACTAGCCGAGATGGATAGGAAAATAGACAACCTTTTGAAAGCCATAACTAATAGTGATAAGAAGGTTAGTGCTATCTCAACTTCCGAGCCTTCAGGTATAGAGATTAAGGATCCAAGCAAGCTAACTAAGCATGTCCAATTCGTCAATACCATCGCTTTAGTTGAACCTAATGAAACAAATGACGAAGAGGACTATACACTTGTGGATGATGAAATACCCAGGAAGTAGATGAGTAGACATTGACTATTTCAACAAATTTCCTACGGAAGAAGAACTATCTCGCCACCCTCACTTAGTGCGTGACCTCCGTCACATGTATGTTAGGAAAAGTCCTCGAATCAAGTTTGGGAACCCTTGGAATCATAACATACCATGTTTCATAGGACACCTTTTTGTGGCAAAAGCCTACATTGATACAAGATCCCCAATCAACATAATGACTAGCACCTATTACAATTGGATATTGAAGAAGCCTATTCCAACTAGGCAAGACCCCAATGATCCTAATGTTAGTTGCAATTTTCTTGGTAGAGTTAAAGGATTGCCCGTTTATGTAGGTAGTTTCACGTTTCCTACGGACTTCCTAATTGTGGATGATATTAGCACGGCCATAGACCCTAGCTTATCCCATGTTATTCTAGGAAAACCTTTCATAGAAAGCACCGGGATGACCTATGACCCCTCGTTAGGAGTAGTGCGATTCAAGAATGAGACCGATGACATAGCTTACCAAATGCCGTTTAAGATTGAGAAGTTTTCATCACTCTCTAATGATGAAAAGGAACTTAAACTGTCGGTCTATTATAGGAATGATGAGGATAGGGAGAAAGGTGTTGATTATGTTATGACTAAGATTTTCGGATTCTATAAGGATTGCTTGAGCCTAGGACCAGAATATAGGACCAATTGGGGAGAGGATGAACTCTTAGAGAAGTGCATGTTAGGGCACTTCTACAACATGGAATCCCCATTAGAGGCCCGTCAAGAGAGGTAATGAGAAACGAAGTATGCGACTAAGAGTCTAGCTACAAGACTCTTAAATAAAGAAAAGCGCTTCGTGGGAGGCAACCCATGCTTAATTGTTTGCTTGTTAGTGTCATATATCTTTTATTAATTGTTTATCCTCATGTTTAAATTTGTAAAAATGCTTTATTTTGTTTTTAAACTCGTCTTAATTGCATATAAAGGTATTTTACATAAAGGATAAGTGTAGGGAGGATTACACACGTTTTCAAAAGAAACGTAAACATGAGAATAACAATTAACTAAAAGATATTTATGTTTGTTTGTTCGAGTCAAATGCTTGTATCGAGTCATAATGGATGTTTTGCAGAAATTTTTCCATATTCTAAAGATGTAAATTTTCGAGAATTTTTTCGAGAAAATCGCTGACCGTTTTTGTCAGGATAACTTTGACGTCAGAAGATTGCAACGGCGTCGAGGAAGGAGTAAAAACATCCGATTACTTTTTCTCGTTTTCTGAGCTACTTATAAATTTTTGGAATTTTCCAGGTCTTAATTTTCTTAGAAATTCTGTAAACATCCATTCCACAAGCATTATATCCTAGTTTAAATCGAGTCATATATATATATATATTATTACCGCCGATTTTACGCGAAGGTTTAGTTTGTTTTCTTCAAGTGTGCAGGTTTAGTTTGTCAAGAAGAAGTTACATAAGATTGGAAGGAGCTTTTCACGCAATAATTCTTCTTGAAAAGGATTTAACCACCACTTTATACGGATCCTACCGAGCTAATCAGGGAGTATTAGTTTCTTTCGTTTTTAATTACCTCCTGTTATCAAAACTTTGATACTTTCAGGGAACATTGGGGACAATGTTCAGTTTAAATGTAGGGAGGAAAATAAAACGGGAACTTTGAAACTATGCTTATCCTGACTATTTGCTTTGTCCAATTGTATTTGTGTAATAAACCATGAGGAAATGTCGGTTAGGGTAATTTTGGCACCAAATTTAAAATTTTTTTATGACATATAGGAGTGGGCCATTAGTCTTAACAAAAGCGTCTCATGGATAGGAAGTTGCATGACTAGCACAAAAACCCTTTACCACCCAAATTCCACCAAAATGTGAGGATCGCCCTTAGATTAGTAGGAATTAAAGCATTCATCTTCAATGATTAGAGTGTGAACCGGTAGTATATTAGATTCTAGAACTTGTTTTGTGATGCTTTCCGAGATCGCAAGTGAGGCTACACTTGTGTAGTTAGGAATAACTAAATGATAAGAGGCATTAGGATAACCCTTGTTTGATACCGTAATATAATTACTTCTTCCACATCGGTTGAGTAATTCCCCACACCCTTGCGTTGTACTCATCTTTAGTACACGATACCCCTAGTTAACCCCTCAGAGCCTATCCTTTTCGCCGTTCTCGTGATGTTTCGGTTTTTCGGAATATCAATGAAGAGCATTGTTTACACCCCACCCCCAAATATACACCCAAATCGTCTTAGCCTACCCCTTATGCACTCACTTTTAGTGCAAATGTTTGTTATCACCCTAAACCCTTAGTTCAATTATCTAGTTACTTGCATAAGTTGCTAAGTCGAGTCATATCCTTTGTATACAGTTTTGGGACGATTGGGATTCATGGGAAAAGTTAAAGTTTATGAAATGACGGGAAGGGAACGTTAAAAATTCAAATTCCCTTTGTTTGCTTAATAATGTACCCCAAGTGTTTTGATCTTTTCAAATCGGGTCAAATTAGTGTTAGAGTAATAAAACTCAAGTGTAGGGATGTGCCTATAAATCCCTATTATTTTGATGTTACCGTAGAGGATGGTAGAGTAAAAGTGTATGAAAAAAAAAAAAAAAAGGGCTACCATCCTACATCTATCTTTGAATTTATGTTTATTTATTTAGTTATCTAGAGTTTAGAGTGTCGAGTCTTGGCTTAGCAACGCCATTCTTAGTATGCATTTAACATAGAGATTTTTGACTTGCCACCACTAAATAGCCTATCCCACCCAACCCTTGTTTCCCTACCGTAAGCCTAACATTAAAACCCTTTAAAAGACCTCTTTGATAGTCTTTCCTAGGTGCTTACGCCAAAGCGATGAAGGTTTGATCTATTCTCAAGCCTATGGTAATCTATGTACTAGGAACGGTTAATGAGTGTTTATCTTCCATTTCCAATTTGTTATATTTCATATACACCGAGAGAGATGTGAGTATCCAAACACCCCATGTGAGGTGCTAGTATGTAATTTTCGTGCTTGTTATGACTTTTCTTGGGGCTTATATGTGTTGTGGACCGTTTTTGAACCAATGCTTCATGACCCCTAACTTATAAATTAATTGCTAAAAGCACATTTGCTTGAGGACAAGCAAATAACAAGTGTAGGGATATTTGATAAGGTTTTAAAAGGTACCATTTTGAGGGTCGTTTAGTCCTTATTTGATCACTTTTGTATCCGTTATTGCTTAATATCGTTCCTTTTCACTTTTTAGGTATCTTGAAGGCAAAATCTTTGGAATGGCACTTATTTGGGACGAAAAGCGAATATATGAAGAAAATGGCTAAAGTCAATCGAGACACTCACATGCTGAAATTAGAAGGTGGCGGCGTCAGTGCTAATGGCGACGCCGTCCCAAATTGTTGTGACGGTCGAGAACCCAAACTCGTATTTTCAAGCGGCGGCGTCTAGTTGTGAAAGAGTAAGCCGTCGCTACTCAGACGGCCTAGATGCAATCCGGATGACGTCGAAGCTGAAGAGGGCGGCGTCACGGACATAAGGTGGCCGTCGCCAAGGTTAACGTGGCCAAGACGAAACCCAAATGGCGACACGGCGGCGTCACTAAACATAAGGTGACGCCGTCGCATATGTAATCTTATATATAGAATCCGAATTTTTCAGTTTTTAGAGAGTCTTTTGGAGTGAAAACCTAAAACCGAACCTAAGGTGTCTTGTACAGTATTTTAGGGTTTTAAACCCTATCTTACATCAAGATAAGTCTTTACTTCATTAATTCAATTATGTCTTTGATTATTTGTGTGTATGCTTGCATGTTCTCCATGTCCGGCTAATTTATTTGTGTGTTTGCTTAGGAAGTATGAAACTTAATTATTGAATATTGATTGGTTGTTTCTTATCTTAGTTGTTAAATGATCTAGTAATGCGATAGGTCATTCGTTGTGTACTTAATGCTTGATTCATCTTTGTGAACCTTAGAATATAATTACCTGAGTAGTTGTAAGCTAAACCATCCAAAGAGTGCCTTAGAGTAGGAGTTTATCATCCCTAGTGGGTTTGTAGACGAGACCCTTTGGTAAGTTCAAAGAGTTAGGGAGAAACGCATACCCTACAACTTTAGACACACAACGCAACTAGGAATAAGGACGTGAAAATTCAACCATCAATAGGAGATAATTAAGGAGTAATACAACCTACGTAAACACATCTTTAAACTATCATACGAGCACACATTAATTAGACATAGACTCCCACAACCTTAGTTTAGATAATTAGATAATAGTAGAGTAATCGGTAGAAATACCAACCCCCCAAATCCAATAACCCGAGATTCGTACCTTTCCATTTCATAAAACATAAAAAGATAAAAAATAATCTTCCTCAACCTTAACCTTAGCGTAGTAACCCCTTACTAGCATTCCTATTCCCCTAGAGAACGATATCAATACCCGTGGCTTACCCTAATTACTACACTACAACGATTAGGTTCAACGATTAGGTTCACTGCCTAGGGTGTTATAAAACTTGCTCGAAGAAAAGGAAGTTTCCTTGACCCCGAACGACGCGTGTAGCGTTATCAAGGACTTTGGGCATATTGTGATCAAGCATTCTAGGATTTCTTGAGATCGTTTGGCATATAGGCATGCATGTCCAATTGCATTATCATGAGGTTTCTCTAACTTATCCTCTTCAACAATCTCCTTGTGAGACATTCTAGGCAATCCTTAAGGGATGAGAAGTATGTTTGAACAACAAGTTTGTTGTTCCTGAGATGAGGAGGGACATATTTCACAGACAAAGCATATTTATCACAAGAGTGAACCTTTGATACACCATTCTCCCCATTGGTCATTGGCATTTTTCCCTTTTACACGACTCTTGATTCTTAATTTCCTTTTGCAATGAAGCTATTTGTTCGTTATTTTTGTTACGAGTGACCTTTATTGATTCAAATAACTCATTGAAATGACGTTTAACCTTTTCATTTTCTTCTAGAAAACTTTCGTTTTCCTTTTGTAATGCATTTACTAGGTTTTGAAGATGAAAAGTTTGAGAATTCTGAGAATCTAAAGGAGGAGGCATTTGGGAGCCTGTCATATTGTTCGTTTGACCCTTTAATTGAGAGATTTGGGCTTTCAACTTTATGATCGTGTTGCACTGAGCTTGAATCTGTTCATCACGTTTGTTAATTTAAAAAACTGCATCAAACTCGGAGCATCACGAGGATGTCTTGATATTTGAAGTTTTGACATTTTCTTTAAGATGTTGATATTTTAGTTGTAAATTAAAATGCTCAACTTCCAGTTTAGAAAAATGTTTAACCAAATTTTCGTGATCATCCAGTTCAATTTTCTCGTTTAGTTCAGAATTAGTTTTTTCAAGCTCAATGACACGATCATGGGAGACTTTCCGTGCAACCGATAATTCATGAAATTTGGAAGCATTAATGGAACAATTTGTAGCAGTGAAAAACACATACTGAGCAATACATTCAGAAATCAGGTTCTCATTTAGTGTATGCAAGTTCTTTCTCTCAATCTCATTATATTTTAGTGCTCGCTCATAGTCACTAACTTCAACTATCATTGCATCAAATTCCTTTTCCATTCCCTTAATATCAGTTTCTATCCCCCTTTTAAGACTTTCAAAGTGATCTTTTAGAAGTTTAAAGAAAGGCATGAACTCAGTTAAATAACATTCTTTCATTTGCTCAAAACCCCTTTCTCCTTCCGTTATACCAGTGGGTGTGATCCTTTTCTTGCAAGTTTTCTCAAAATCAACAAATAGTTGAAATATAACATATTGGCTAATTAAGGTCTTGCTTTTAGTGGCAATTGTTCTAGGAACAAGATGCATTGGTGTATTAGGAGGATACACAGTCGCTCTAGGCATTTTCCAAGAGGAGGGTTTGTTTCAACAATATTTTCACTTTACGCTTATCTAAATCCATTTTCGAGAAAACTTGTTCGGGAGTCAACAATGTCTGAGGCTTAAACATGTTCAAGGAAATCCAGTTTTCCTTCTTGTAATCATGGGGTGTGATCTTTATTTTCTTCTCTCTACATTTAGGATCATCTAATTTCTTGTTCATCTTTTCCCTAGTGACTTCATCTGATTTCTTATCTTCCTCAGTGCACTCAGCGCAACTAGGTTTATGTCTAGGTTTAAGGATTTCATTGCCATCATAAAGAACCTTATGAGCATTTCTAGCCCTTTTAATGACCTCTGGATTTGGTTCCTTAACAAGGGAATGCTATGCTTATCGCTTAAGACCCTATGCTTAGTGATCATGTGAGCAGTCTGAATGGTGTTCCCTTGAATGTACAACTTGTTTTCAAGTTTGTTTTCAAAGTTTTCAGATTAGAAAAATCTTTCAAGAGTTTTGATTCCTTTGCATTAAATTCTTGCTTAAGCATTTTCACATTTTCTTGAAGTTCTTGTTTTTGCTTAGCAGTTTTAGAAAGCTTTTCTTGCAAGGAATTTAACTCTTGTTTTAATACTTCTTCTCGAAAATTACTTTTTCTAATGATTGTACGCACTTGGTCATCCATTTTCTGCTCACGAGTGGTCAACTCAAATTTTGCACGTTGTTCATAAATAGCAACACGTTCGTTATAGGCATTTAGTTAGAAATTACAGGACTCATCAGGGCACATGCGGTGTATTCATCAAAAATATAGTCATTGTTGACCGCAGGAGATGCATCACTTGGTACAACTTCACTTTCACTTTGTTTCACATATTGATCATATGGGACAACATTGATATTACCCATATTTTCAATATTTGATTCAATAGTTTCAGTTGATAGTACTTTGTCATGCATCTTTTGCACATCAACATCATCGTATAGTTTTAGTACCTCTGAGATGAGTTTGTCTTTGGATGGGCCTGCTTGTGGTGAAGAGAGACCTTGGGAGAAACCATTGGAGAAATGCTAGCCATAAAGATTGTGTGTGCGGTAGGTCCATCATCCACATCAGTCGTATGCATCTGTCGGCGACTTGAAAGGCATTCGATGATTGTGACCTATCTCTGAATAGGTTGCTCATCCACATCGCATCATAGGTCTTGGCATTGCCCTCAGCTAGAAACAACAATTCCTCTTCATCCAAAGCGGCACCATTATCACGAGCTTGTACAAGCGGCATCTTATCTCTGAGTAATCAGCGTATTCTGTGGACGCTTTGGAGATGTGCAGTTCCTTGCAATGTGTCCCTCACCACCACAATTATAACATTTGATCGGCTTAGCTTGACCTTGATTACCATTCCTTCCCGATTCGATTACCAACATAACCTCTACCGGCTCCACCTATTCCACGATCATCCTTGTCTTTCCTAAGCTGGTTGCACCACGATCCTCCCATCTTTAACAGTAGCTTGATTGTGTGGGTTAGATGCTGGTCTGAGGTTGTTGTTGGTTTGTGGGAGAGAATTCATGTTTTGACTAATCGGAAGAGCTAGTTGATTAATGAAGTTACCCACGCGTGTGCATCGACGCTCCTTGTTTGAACATAGGATGAGGAATTAGTTTGTGATTACCATTTCCCATGGGTATGACTTGTGAGGCTTTGGTTGTGATTCCGATGTTTGAGTAGAAGGCGGTTGAGTCATTAGACGAGCTTGTCTCTCCTCGGTTGGTTTTGGCTGATTAAGAACCAATTTTCAAACATAGCATGTCTCTCATTCTGAAGGAGGAAGGCATAGAGTTGCTCATAGTTTGTATTCTTCAATCCTTTAGTGAGCTTCACAAAGGTGACAAACTTGTGCCATTCGGGATTCATGTTGTTCACAAATTTTGAGTTCAAATGAATGTTAGGCATAGTCATTTTGATGTTCCTCATGTCATTCACCAACTTATGAAATCTCACATAGTACTCATAGACACTCTCATCCGGTTTCATCTTGAAGTGTTCAAATTCGTCATAGAGTTGTGATTCTCTGTCTTCCATAGTTAATTAGAACACGAGAGAAGCATCTTGACATTATCCCATCTTGCTTTTTGCTTCGGTGTTGTGATTGATCAGCTTGTAGATGTCTTTAGGAAGACCTTGAAGAACAATGTTTGAAGCCATGATATCAGCATCGAATCTCTTTTTCTCCTTATCATCAAGCTCATCATACATCTTTGAATTACGTCCATTCCGTAAATCGAGTTCCATCTTAGTATCAAGTACATCTCTAGTTGTCTCAACTCGATCACGGTCCTTCATCAATGGATTTGAGAATGTTGACACCATTTTCCTTTCCAAGGCAATACAATCTGATTCGTTGAGCCCAAGAATCGTAGTCAGTTCTGTCAAGCATGGGTGGGCGAGTATCGACCGGTTGCTTGAACATCCTCGGTGGAGATGATAGTAGGAGCGTTGGTAGACATGTTAACAGATAATCACGGGATTTTATAACTCTATGATTAAACCGAGAAATAGATTCTTTCACGGGATTTTACTAAATCAAGAGGAAACCGTAAACAATCACCCAAGTAAGCTAGAAGATAATGCACCAATTAAGCTAACACCTAATTCAAGCTACACCCCAAGTAAGCTAAAGTCCCAAGTCGCTAGAAAAATGCAAGTAAGCTAAGTAGTAACTTCGCTAAGCCTCAGTAAGCTAGCAAAATTTTGGTAGCAATTAGCTACTCAAGTCGCTAAAGATTCAAGTAAGCTAAAAACAACTCCTTCTGAGACCAAGTCGCTACCACCAAGTCGCTACCCGTAGTGGAGAGTCCACTACTTGTACTTTAAATCGCTAGGTCTAAGTCGCTAGCTCCAAAGCTGTAACTTCGCTACAAAATTGTGAAGCAAAAGTCGCTACGAAGAAAGAAGTCCGTATGTCAAGTAAGCTAGCAAGAAAAACCACATAAACATCACTTTTCAATCCAAAACAACCCAACCAAGATGATTCAAGCTTACCAAATGAAAACCTAAACACTTGTGATGATTCTAAACATAAAAGTACTAACAAAATCCAAACTTTAACACAAGAAATCAACCAAATGATGCACAAACCACTAAACCTTTTCAAACTCAAAAACCACCTAAAAACCACTAGAAATCCAAAGATGTGCAAGATATGATCTAACCATGGCTCTTGATACCAATTGTAAGATATTAGTTTTCACATACACATCAAACCATAACAACAAAGTGGCGAATAAGTGGAATTCTAGAGAGAGAAAGTTAGAGGTTTAGGGAACTCTAGTGAGAGAAAGAAAATTCTTATTATGAGCTCCAACTCTCTACCTTGGAAGGTAGAGAGTATTTATAGTCTTACAATAAAACACCACTCAACGGGCTGTGGATCAGGCATACAGTGGGTAAAGACCCGTCCGTCCTCCACGGTGTTACTTAACTAAATACTACTTGACTTAAAATAACTACGACTACGAGCTTTCTAACGATTACATATACTTGAGGTGACCGACTCTTTAATACCTGGAATTTCTAATTCCAAACATTACCACTGCATGTTCAAAGAAAAAGGTTGCTGGTATTGGAGATCCTACCTTTTATGCTTTTATCTCCACTCAAGTTAATGGCTCTATATTAACTCATGAAGACATAGAGCAAATTGATGAAGATGACTTAGAGGAGATGGACATAAAATGGCAGATAGCTCTTCTTAGCGTGAGGGCTAGGAAATTCTACAAGAAGACTGGCAAGCCAATTCACATCAATGGTAGTGAAACTTCAGGGTTCGATAAAAAGAAAGTAGAGTGTTTCAACTGTCACAAGTTGGGGCATTTTGCTAGAGAATGCAGAAGAACAAGGAACCAGAACAAAAGGTCTACTTGGTACAAGCAAAAAAATGAACCAATTGTGGAATAACCAAAGGCAATGTTGGCAATTGATGGTGTGAGCTATGATTGGAGTTTCATGGATGATGGGACCGAGGAGGAACAACCTTCGAGATCTTTGCTCTTGTGGCTACAGAACATGCTCTCATGGCTTTCTCTGACTCAGAGGTACAAAACTTTGATAGTTGTTCTAAAACATGTAGGGCTTTTAGAGAATGTGAGAGGCTTAATGAATTATTTGACAACCAAGGAACAGAGTTGTATGCTGCTATTTATACTGTGTCAAACCTTAGAAGAGGCATAGCTGTATTAGAGAAACAACTAGAGCATTATAGAGAAAATGAGTTAAAATATAATGATGATATGATTGTTCTTAGAAGAGAAATAGATCATAAGACAGCAGTGAATGAGGCATTAAAAGAAGAGTTTGAAAATTTTAAAAAGATAAATGAGAATGTCAATTTAACTGTAGACACCTGTTATTATCTGTCTAAGTCAATTGATAAAATTTGGAATGCTCAAATCACTAGTAAAGTTAAGTCTGGTATGGGATACAACACTGCTCCTCCACCACTAAGGGGTGTTCCATCACCTCCTGGCATATATTTGGCTCATACAGGTTTAGAGGAATTTCAGGATCTGAATCTTGAATATGGTCCTCCTAATTTTGTGAAAAGTGGGGAAGAGGTTAAGCATGAAACTGATGTTTTTGAAAGTGCTAGTGACTCATCAGTTGTAGATGAGAATGTTAAAAAGAGTGTAGAGGCTTCTATCCCAAAAGTTGTTAATACTATTACAGAGGAACCTAGGAAACAAGGTAACAAGCCTAGATCAAGCTGTAGGTATGCTGAGATGTATAGAAACAAGCCATCAACTCCTAAGGGTAACGGAGGAGTTGGAATCATGTTAAATCTCAACAACTAGGTAGTGATTTTGTGATGTACAACAAAGCATGTTATATTTGTGGTAGCTTTTATCATTTACATGCTAATTGTGACTATCATGTTGGGAGAAGGGAAGTCCATGGGAATAAAAGGGTGGAGTCTAACAAGTTTTAAAATAATGTGCACCCTAATTCACACAGCAAAATGATCCCAAGAGCAGTTCAACTAAGAAGTGGTCTTAAAACTTTTGCCACTGGTAAAACTGTTAGCATTGCTCACCCTAAATCACCTGTTACAAGTGCAAAATCCAAAACAACTTTTGCAAAATCTGCACAAATAGGGAAAAGGTCTGTTCAAAATAAAATGGTTAACTATAACCAACAGTGATTTAAACCAGCAGTTACCACTGCTCAATCAAAAGTTCCCACTACAAGTGTAGTAAACAAGACCAAGGGAAACATGGGAAATGCTGTGAAGGCCTCAGCATGTTGGGAATGGAAACCTAAAGGAATTACCCCTACAACCAATCCCAATGGTGTATCAATGACCTTTGATAGATTTAACTATATTGATACACGAGGCAGATCCAAGTCAATCATGGCTTGGGTCTCCAAAGGAAACTAACTCCTTTCTTTTATGTGCAGGAACATCCAAGGATTAAAAAAAAATCAGATCAAAGCTACACAGATAGTGGATATTCAAGGCACATGACTGGCAACAAGTCCTATCACTCAGATTTTGATCATTATGATGGACATCTTGTTAGTTTTGGAGATAAAAGAAGTAAATCACAACCAGTATGATGCAAGGAATTTAAAGAAAAGCATGGATTATTATTATAATTAAACCTGCACACAAGGTGCAGAGGTTACATCCATCAGGTTCAGACAACCAGCATCATTACATAACAGGAAAAATTGAAAACAACATAAAACAACCTACTACAGACACAAGCTTCACATCCTACCCCAACCCAACCCCAACCTAACCACCAACTATTACCTAAGGCTTCTTAGGGAAGGCCTACTCTGGCATCACTTTAGGCGCCATTCGCCTATCAATCACCCTATACACCTTTGGGGATGCTAGTCCAATCTCCTTTCCTCTGACAGGTAGTGAGGATGATGAAGGACCCACTGGTGGTGGTATCTGCAGCTCTCCTGATGGAAGGATTGTAGCAAGGGGAGGAACCATAAGGACTCTTTCACCTGTTTCATCATTAGTCTCTTCATAAGGAGACACATAGGAACTTATGTCAGAGTTGTCCCCTTTGATGATAGCATCCTGAGGCATTGGTTGGAGTGATGAAGGACCAGCAGCAAAAGGGTTTGTCTTCACAGTAGCACCTGAATGAGTTCTCTTTCTTGAAGCAACCTCTTCAAACACCTCTCTCTTAGTTCTACCTGGATTGTTAAGAACATAATGCCAAACACTTTAATCCCAAACACTATCAGCAAATGAACTGTCAGATGAGACATTGATAGGGTTTGAATGACTCATGGTGATTTTTGAAGAGAAGTAAGTTTTTGAGAGAGAAATGTTTTTGGAGTATGTGTGATATGAGTGGCTTTAGAGTTATTGGTTCTTTAATACATGTTAAGTTGGATTTAGTAAGTTAATGTGGGGAAGGTTTAAGTTTTTGAGGAGTAAATGAAGTCTTTGACTTTGGTGGCATGATAAATGACTTGCAGTTGACTCGTTGACTGGGTGGTTTAGTACTTTTTTAACCACTGCCAGCCAAAATTTTATTCACTTCAAGTTATTTACTCATCACTACTAACCTTAACAATGCTTTCAGTGTGTGGTTTATGTTTGTGATATGCAGTTTTGAAGGATTCTTTGTATCCACTGGAGTTGTTGATGCTTAGTGCTTATATTATTGGTTGTCCACTAACCTTTATGGTAGAGTTTAAGCCTAACATTGGAAACTATAATACAAGCAGTGGTAAAAGTTACTCTCACAGTGGAAAAAGTAAAACTAAGAAACTTTATTCCATTCATGAAGAAGACTCATTACATTCAAAGAGAGAGTGCTAACAACCACAATCAAAACATAAAAGATAACAACCTAACATATCCTACATCTCTACACCCTACACCAGCTACTCCATTGGCTTCTTGCCCTTGACCTGATAGTTATTCTTGTTCTTCTATGCTCTCTTCCTCTTGTTCTCAAAGGTTGACTGCATTCTTGGACAAGCAAGCCCAAGAACTTGTGGAGGATGCCTTGGTAATCTTGCAGGCTTCTCTGGTATGGATATCTGCTTCATGTTTGAGAGAGCTATTTCCAATGCTTTTGTCAGAGCCCTTGGTAACTCTTTGGACAAGGAATAGGTCTCATCATCAGCATCATCATCTGATGAACTGGAGTAGAACTCAAGAGAAGGTGCAGGTTTGGCAACTGGTGCAGGATTGGTGGTCTTCTTTGTCTTCTTGGAAGAAGTACTTGCAGCCCATGGTGGAAAGTAACCTGCCCACCCTGAGGCCTCTGATGATGACTCAGAAGCGATCACAAACTCTGTCTCAGAATCAGAGGAGATGTCAATGATATTGGAAGGATTGCTCATGGTGATGTTTAAGGATTTTATGAGTTCGAGTGTGTTTTGATAAAGATTATGATGTGCCGAGCCTTTTTATATAGGCAAAGTCAATCCCAAGGGTTCATTAAAGAA
>OU343222.1:28865986-28920704 GCA_910596185.1 Chrysanthemum makinoi | reverse complement strand
ATAGAACTTCCATCAGTAATGATGTTGGCGTGAACATGAGAAGAATTAGCACGATCATCCCGCTCCAGAGCTTCCATAAGAAGAAAACATTTCAAACGGTTAGTAATAAGCGGTTTCCGGCACTTACAAGTTTGAACTTCGAGAGTGTCAACAGCATAGTGTGAGGACACAACTCTAATTCTTACAAAGGCCGTTCCTGAACTGGAGTCCCACAAGTGAGATAACGCGATGTACCGAAGTACATCTCAGTTCAGATGAGTCGTGAGGTACACCGAAGCATCACCCTCCACGAATGTAGACCGTTTGAGACACACTCCGCGTAATCCACGGGGAGTTACCGAAGTGACCTGCTGACAGAACGTTTGATGTTGACCCAGGCAGGAGTTTCCATTCAATCACTGAGGATCACAGATGTGAACCTCTCATAAATGTTCTCGACAGATTGCTAAGATCTGTGAAGGACTCGATATGAACCACTGATGATCTTATTAGTTGATCATCAAGTGATTAAATGTCAAGTGTTCCTAAGAGATCTTTTGATGAATCTCGTGGCTCTAGACTCAATAGTGCATTTTGGTTTTCCTGAGCGGAGACTAGGGAGAGGGTCTCCTTCTTCAATACCGGCAATCTCTAGGAGAAAGCCGATAGTTTACGTAGGGTTCCCTGTGAGAATGAAACAAGCTTGTTTTGAGAGAAACTTGAGTGGCTAAGAAGGTTTAGTGCATGCGTCACTGGGTCCATGACGACTTTTAATCTTCAATACCGGCGTCACTAAGTGACAACCAGATTAGCATATGAATTAAAACCGGTGTCTGCCCTAAGTTGAATAATCTGGAGGGCTATTTCTTTTCACCCTTTTCTTTGCATTTTTTTTTTTAATTCTTCAACTCCTTCTTTCTCCGATTCTCATTTTCTCCTTTTTACAATCATACCTAAGGACTTCTAAATACTAACTATTTGTGGTGTCCTTGGGTGGATCCCTCCGGCTCTGGCGGATCATAGGACGGTTATTCCTAACCTTAGTCACCTTATAACTCCATGACTAACCTATGTTTGCCATTAAAACCACTGTATGATAAAATATCTCTCAAAGGGTTTGTTAATGAAAAACATGTTTGAACCATTGTGAGAGATGATGTTTTGCATAAATACTCCCCTCCACATGTGCTTAATAGTTTTAATGGTTAAATGCACAGTGAGGAAAGAGCGCACTTTTTGAATTGATCCACTGAAGATAGACAATCCCCGCGAGACACGGTTACGTTGCATAGTTAAAGAGTTACATTGTCAGCTTTTAGGTGACAACTAGCTCTAATAACTACCTTGAAGGTGTAGATAAACCTTGGAAGGTTGTCAAACCCGTCAGAGTTCATGTCTATCAAAAGTTTCTCGAATGGTACTTTCTACTCAGACAAGTCCTTTGCGAGACACGTTTACATCACTAGCGAACTAGCTTGAAATTATTACCCGTCCAGAACAAGTCTTTTCGAGTTACTAACAGTTTAGTACCGTCAATTCGTTGGTTAAGTCTGAAGTACACAGATTCATTTGCATTTTGTACAACATATTTCTTATCACACAATTTTCTCCCCCTCAAAAATGGCATATTAAAGTGTTATTTTGAAACGTTTGAGAATAAATATGACCATTTCGAGTGTTGCGGGAAGAATGACCAATTTGTGAACAATTTGTTAACAAAGTTTCAAATACTCCCCCTCAACAAGTGATATAAACGGTTGAGGTTTTGAAAGTCTTAAGGGAAGTACTTGTTCTTTTGAGCAAAACCTTGAAAAATGAAAGGTTTGATAGGTTTTACTCAAAAGTAAGAAGCTTTCGCTCCTTTTCTAAGGATTGTGGCAGCGAAGTACCACGGGTCCTTTATTGACCATTACGGGTTGTACACTGTTATGTGTGCACAAGCCATTGACATATATAATCATACATCCAAAATTATGAAGGAAACAATTCAAGGGGTACCGGAAGTGCGTGATGTTCCAGGAGTGCGCGCAGGGGCGTTGAAAGCGGTGATGTTTCTCTGGTCGACCACCAACATAGCTCTCCAATCGTCGGAACTGATCCCTTCTGAACAACCGTTCATCAATCATGGTGATGATCCTTCTCACATCCCTACTTTCCTGAGAATTCCAGCGCTTACGAGACCCAACTTTCAGGCGTATATCCTTCAACCTCTACGCTAATCCGTCCCTAACCAGCTTCAAAGTATGATCCCCAATTTCGAAGATCACTACACGCCATTAAGCAATTTCTTTGAAGTTCACTGCGGTAAACAACTCCGAAAGGTTTGCTGATGAGCGTATATTGAGGTAGCTGATTGAGATCGGGGAAGAGTAAGCGTTGGAGGAGTGAGGTTGACACGCGTCTGATAAGATTCAACGGCCAGCCATCACGGATATCTTCAACACGTTCTTTGATCACGATGCGTCTAATGAAGATGAGAACAGACTTGATAAATTCACGTTGAACTTCATGCGAGAATTGTCTCATACGACCCTGTACTTTGGCAAGGTACATGTCTTCGATGTCGTTGAGGGACAAGTTCTCAAAGTCAGCCTCGGAGAATCCATAGTCTTGTTCATCTTGTCGTTTGACTATGATATTCTTTAAGAATGAGTAGTCCCACTTAGACTTGAGATCAATGTGTTTGATGGCCACGATGTCCTTAGAACTATACACTGATGTTGAGACTTCGAACCAGGCAGCTTACGTAGTAGATTCTTCGGCGTTGGTGCCAATGATGAATCCCATACAATGCATCTTGGTCGTATGCTTGCACGTTGTCGGAAAACAAGTGATTTGCACGTTCCTCGATAGCTATGCAGTTTGAGTAAATAGCCACTGGGAATGGAAGAGTCAATGATGTAGCGTATTTTTGCGAACCATCGCTACCGTGTAAGAGAAAATCCAGGTCTCTGTTAAAGAAGTATCGGAAGGGAATCGGTGGTTCGTCTGTTTGGCCAATGGTCGGTAGGGTTTTGGTCCAATCGGTGTAGTATGGAGGGTTGTCCCTTTGTGTGAAGTCAATGTTTGCTTCCGGATTGAGCCAATCCATGTCGTTAGACATAGCTCGAGCGATGTTCTCAAGATGATATTCGACCTCGACGGCGCTTTCGGAGCTGTCTTTAAGAAGTTGGAATGCTTCATTCTTGATTCGCTTCAACTCAGATTTCGTCATTTTCTTCACATGGAACTTTTCTTGCAAAAGTTTTGCGTTCTCCAATGTAGAACCGTCTACCAATTCTTGACCTTCATCAGGGTAGGGAGTTTGATTGACAAGTGTGGAGAACCATTCAAACTCTTCGGTTTTATCGTCATCTAGCCATGAGACGACTCTAGGCTGAGTCGTCTTCTTCTTCTTTTTGGAAGGCCTTGATGATGATACTGGTTTCGGCACTTGTTTGGGTGAGGTGGGTTGTTGTCGGGGCTCAAGGACCTCTTCATCGTCACCACCGTATACTCAAAGTAATCGCCTGTTTTATGAGTCAGATGTGGTAACTCGGAATCGTCCCGAGGTTTATCGAAGTAGAAGCCGAGGTGGAGGAGATTTTTTTTGAGAAGAAGTTCGTGATGGAGGAGGTGGCATAGAGGTAGATTTACCAGGGCCGCTTCGACGTTTAGGTGCGAGAATCCTTATCCTTAGCATCGTCATCTCTTGGTCGTTTGGGTTGATCGGCTGACTCCTTGCATGATGATGTGAGTTGAAAATCAAGTAGATTTTCGAAAAATTTAGCTTCATCCGGTAAACGTTCTCAGATCGCTTTGACATTTGTATCACAAGTTTAGCGATTAACTCGGATTCAGAGAGATCAGCTTCTTTGGCCATTGTATTTTTAACCAATGCTACGATGTTAGGGGTGAGTTGTCTGGAAAATATTTCTCTAGTCACACCGGGGCGATTAGTGTCGAGAAGAAACTTGTGGGTATGATCTCTTGCGTCTTCCAGTTCCTTTTGGACTTTAGGAGCGATATCCTGAAGGTACTTGTTAGTGTAACCTTCGATCATTTCGTTCAGGTCCTCTTTACGATGACTCTTCATGAACTTCTGAACAAATTCCCTTTCTTTCTCCATCTTGTCTTTCTCGTCATACAGTCTGTATGTGATCAACAAAGAAATTTAGCTTTTTGTAGAGCACGTTTTTCTTTCCGACTTGTTTGACAGCTTTGTGAATCCGTTTATGAGCTTGAGAAATCCAAGATCGAGGTGGTTTCTTCAGAGATTTGGATGATGATTTTGTTGATCTTTTTGATGGTGGTGGTGATGAGTGAGATGAAGAATCAGATGAGGAGGGGACATGAGGAGACTCGGGGTCCTTTGGAGGTGCAGAAGTATCCTCCTTGGAACGAGTTGGACTGCTGATAAGAAAGTCATCATAATCTTCTTCGTCATCATGTCCAGATTTAGCCTTTTCTTCCGTCTGTACCTTAGCTTCTTCATCAGTTTTCTTCTCTTCTCAGTCTTATTCTTTTCTGGTTCCTCAAAGTTAAGATCAGTAGACTCCTTCACAAGCGTTTTGTTGCCTGAAAGAGTGGTGGCACCAGATCCCTTATCGGGTTGATTAACTTGCATCCGGACTGGACACAGTGAAGAGTGGACAACACCACTCGATCACGGCCACCATTTGATCTTTTGCAAATTCTTCAGCTTTTTGAATTTGTCTAACCAATTTAAACTTCTTCCTGTAGGATTGATCCAGTTGCTCTTCTTCTTCTTCAGAGCTTTCATCATAAGACTCAAGTACAAGAGTCTTTCCTTTCCATGTTAGAAGCTATTGGACTTGTAGGTTTAGGCTGCGGAGGAGGGGATACGTTGCAGGTCGAGAAGGTAATCTTCATAATTATGCGGTACCATCAGAGCTTTCGTCCACAAGCTTTCTTTGCGGTTCGGTGATTCGCCTTAAACTAGCCTACTTTTTTAGTCAACCACTTGTGAGAGGTCAACTAGGCAAGTCAAACTAGAAAGAGGCAAATGCAATAATCCGAGGTAGTACAGTTATATTCCGGGTCGTTTATTCCCCAGCGAGGTTGTGATATCCTGTGATTGAACAAATGTGTTATATAGCTTGGTTGATTAGGAATAGGGTTATGAATGATTTGTCACAATACTAAAAGTATTAATAACTCAAATGAGTTATAACAACTAATAAGTACGATCAAAACCCTAGAAACTTAAAACGTATTAAAAACAAATCGATTATAACTATAGTAGGTATTTGCACGTCTTAGCGACTTAAATGCAAATTAAAGAAAATTAAAAAGTTAAAATCTATTAAATAAACGCTATCACTATTTTTAAAGTGATGAACGTTTAAAACCTAAAACGTACGTTTAAATAAAATTACGTAAACGTACAAAAATAAAAGTAAAAAGTGATCAATATAAACCCCACAAATGTGAAATTTATATTTTGAGATCCTAAGAATAAAAGAAAATTATTAGAAAAAGAAAATTATTTATTTAACTTATATATTAATTATTAATTAATTACTATTTAATACTATTTATTAATACACTATTTAATTAGAAAACTAAAATAAGGCTAGAAAAATAAAATAAAAACTTAGAAAAATCTAAAATATTATAAAACTTATTTAAAAACTAAAAATATATTTATTATACTATTTATCTATTTAATATTTAATTAATAAGTAATTAAACTAAAATTAATTCTAAAAATTACTAGATGACAAGAGAAAAATCTAGAAAAATTTATAAAACTACTTTAATATAAAAGAGATTTACTAAAAATAAAAAAATTACAGAAGTGCTTATAAATAAGCTAAAAAGAAAATTAAATAGATATTTTATTAAATAAAAACTATTACTATAAATATTTTTGGCTTTTTGTGGTTTTTATTTTATAAAACTATTAAAATACTTAAAATAAGAAACTATTACAAAAACAATAAGCTTGGAAACCAAGAATAAGCACTAAAATTGCTTATTACTCTTGACAGTTGACTAAGTTTGACTTAGAAGGAAATAAGCTCAAATGAGCTTATGTGGGGTCCACTATGGTAGATTCTGGTTCCAATGAGTTATTTGAACAATATTAAACAAGATTCAACCAAATAAGTAGCTTGAATAAGCCAAAAGACCACAATAAGCACTTGCTTATTTGGTTCCTGAGACAGAAAATGGGACAACCTTGTGAGGTAATTCCAGGTGGGGTCCACAGGTTCCAAGGTCAAACAAATGGTCAATGGTTCAAGCCTATTAGGAGGGGGGTTGGAAGAACCAAGATTTAAGGTGTGGGACCCACTGATAAGCTCACAAAGAGCTTGTGAAGTGAGGGGTCCAAACTGATTTCACTCAGTTAACTGAGTGAGTGAAAATAAGCTAGTGAGCTTGTAAAAAGCTTTAAAACAAGCTTAAGAAAGAAAACAAAAGATAAGTACTGTATATATATGGTTTATAAACAAATATGAACAAGTGTGATCACTGGATTTGGCTAATAAGCTTGGAATAAGCTTTTAAGCACTTCCAATAAAACTGAGATCCAAACACCCTAGACAGGCAACCAAAGTGGACAAATTGAGCTTATGAAATAAGCTCAATAGGTCTTATTGAATGCTGAACTATAAAGTGGGGCTGGTAAGGATTCAAAAATGCCAAAGCTTAACCAATGGGGACCACTGGGTAGCTTTTGAGGGGCTTATGAAGTTGGGTGGGTTGCTGAGTTCACTCAGTGAACTGAGTAAATGGACAAGCTTTAAGCTGAGATGCAGCCCTAGTAAAAGGCTTTGTTATGGAAAATTAAAGCTTGAAATGTGAAGATGAGCTGCTTAGCTTCTAAATGAACTAAAGATCACAAGCCAAAGCTTATTGATGAGCTTATGGTGGGCTTGTGAAGTTGCTTGTTTACACTGATGATCAGTGTAATGTTTGATTTGGTAGCACAAGTTATAGCAAGATAAGCAGTTCAGATAAGCAATCAAAGAGCAAATAAGCACTCACTCAAGTAACTAGCCACAAGGGCATCACAAATATCCAAAATACCCACACTAACACTCACTAATCAGGCTTGTGCAAGCTTGTGAAAGTGAGTGTCAAATCTGTGCACAGGGGAGACTTGTGAAGAATCACTTAAAATCAAGCACAAATTAAGCACTTAAACCAGCTAGATAAGAATTAATAAAAATAGTAACATGAAGATCAGCAACAAGACTAAAGATACCTACAAGCTCAAGTCCTAATCTCAAATAACAAGCTCACAGTTTAGATCCAAAGTTGATTCAAAAATCAGTTAGGCTGTAAGTTTGACTTTTTAAGTTAACACTAAGTTTGACTAAAGTGAGCTTTGATCTAGATTTACTGATTAAGTATGTTGTATTAAGCTATGATATGATGAAAATAAGCTAGGTTATCAGATTATAAGCTAATATGTGGAATATGGAACTTATTATCCTAACAGTTAAACAGCTAGACTAGATTAAGATCTATTTTGACTTTTAAACTAATAAGACCTATATATTATGACTGATATGAACTAGTGTGATCTAAACTAACATGCAGCAACAAGTATCAAGGACAATAACATGCATAAACTCAGATAAGCAGCTTGATCCAAACAGGCCTTAGCAAGGCTGTTTTTGTGATTAGTGTTACAAATCCAAAATTTACAACATGAAACTGATTCCTATCACTTGACTATGATGAACTAAGATCAGATAAACACAATTACACAGTAAACAACAACATATAACTATGAATCATTACTAAGCTAATTATGACTGTTAAACTAAAATTATTATCAACTAAGATTTTTAACTAATAACCTACTAATTTTACACTAGATTACCACTAACCAATACCAACTAAGCATGAAACAAGAGAAATTATACTAAAATAAGAACTAAAACAGATTATGCCAAAAATCAAGAAATATGCTTACAACTTGGAAATGAGATGAACACACAGAACCAAGGACTGAGAACCAATCCTATATGCTCTCCACAGAGCTCTAATTACCAAAGCAATCCAGAATTAACTTTGCTCCAAGCTTTCTTCACAGATTCTTTCTAATTTAATTACTTGTTTCTTTTTGGTATTTTCCTTTTTTAGTGATTATTACTAATTAGATTGATCTAAAAGCTTGCTATGGCTTACTGAGAGCCAAGTAGTGTGATTAGAGTCCTCTAATTAACAAACATCAAACAGAAATTAAAATGACTTGAATTGAAAATGGGACAAAGTGAAATACTTGAAAACTTGAAAGATAGATTAAAACTGAGTAACCAAAGTTGTTGAATATACTTTAGCAAAGTTATACAACACTTTAACAACAGAATTTAAGGATTACACTAATGTGACAACTAGTTTAATTAAGCTACGATGATCATAAACTAGATTACAAATTATGATATGTTTCTCTTCTGTCTTCCTCTGTATTTATCACCCATTTGCATCCCATGTGAACAAATATCTCATCCCACTTCATCTAGGCCCTTGAAAGTGAGTAATTGATCTTGACCATTCAAATCCAAATTTGGCGCCAAATTACTCCACGTGGCTCTGAGGCAGTTTAAGCACAATTAAAGCTTCTTGGGAGTGTTAGGAAGTGTAAGGGACAAGTTTTATGAAGATTGGACCAATTTGGTGTGGTTTTGCTCAATACTGTGGGTAAGAGTGGTATTACAGTGAACAGTGGTGGTTTTAGGGTGGGAATGGCATTTATTGTGGCAGGTTTCTGCTGTGAGAGGTGATGGAGAGTGGGTAGGAGTAGGTAGTGAGCTGGAGAGGGTGAGGTGGTGAGTTACAGGTGGTGGTGGTGAGGTGGAAGACGAAGAAGAAGAAAACGGGGTACGTTTGGTTTGTATTATTTATTTAACAAAGGGGTTGGGCTGGTGGATGTTGGGCCGGGTAATGGATTTGGATTTTTGGGAGTATATAATAACAAGGGTCCGGTTTGTTAAGTTTAAAACACAAGGACCATAGATGCAATTTTGCCAAAGTTGAGGACTGAAATTGACAAGTTTCCAAGTTTATCACAAGGGCCAATCCTGCAAATAATGGTTAGTACAAGGACTTAAATTTGCATAAAATTCCATTTTACACCTTAAGGACCAAATTTGTCAATTTAGAAACTCCAGGGACCAAACTCGTATTTTCTCAAAACTTTTCTCGTAAAGACCAATTATGTCAAACATAAATAGCACAAGGTTTATTTTGATTAATTTCCAATTTTTTAAAACCTTAGGGACTATTTTTGACACTTTTGCAAAGTTGAGGGACCAAAGTTGTAATTTTGAGATTTTTAACTTCAAAGGATTATTTTTAACAACTTGTGACTCCCAAGGACCTTTTATAATATTTTTACAAGTTTTGATTAACCAGGGACTAGATTTGCCAATTTATCAAAGTTCAGGGACTGAAACTGTAAATTATGTATGTTTTGCATGTTTTTCATCAGTTTTCATCCTTTTTGCACTTTAATACCTAAAAACACAATTTGGAGATGGTTCCAATATTTTGAAGCATATTTGTATGTTTTCAGATATTTTGTAGCTTAAATGTGAACGAAATGATGAGTATTTAGACACTCATCAATCCCCCACACTAAACTATTGCTAGTCCCTAGCAATATTTTATGAAGTTTTAATGGATTTGAAAGAACTCTTTACCAAAAGCCATCACTTCTGGAGTAGCCAAGATGTTTCAGTTCAAGTAAGAACTATGGTCCACTTGATAACCATGTGATTTTGAGCAAACCACAAGCTATCAACGGTTTTGATTTGTCTTTACCAGAAGCCGTTTGCTTCTGGACTAGCCAACTCTTGATGGAATAGTCAACATCTTGGTGAGCTGATTACCAATTATGGTTTTTCCACTGCCTTTACCACAAGCCATAATCTTGTGGGCTAGCCAACTCTTTTGCTTATTAGGATATGGTGAGTTGAAGTACCATACAATTTTGGGCAAATTGCAAGCCGTAAACGGATTTGAGATATCTTTACCAAGAGCCGTTTGCTCCTGGATTAGCCAATCCTTATGTGGGTAAGACATGGTGGACTGATTACCATTTATTGCGTTCTAAGTGAGAAAAACTTTTTAAAATTTTGGCTAAAAATGGGGTTCCTAATGGAATATGTGTTTGAATTCTTGTGAGAATCCCCCCCACACTTAGAACTGAATATTGCCCTCAATATTCAAAGCACCGGGTGTTAAACCGAACTTAGAACGTAAAAGGAAAATATTACTTAGCCTTTATTTAAGATGTATAAACATACATATATTTTTAGATAATTTTTATTATTATTTTTTTTTTTTTTTTTTTTTTTTACAACATGTGGGGCATCTCCCCCACACTAGGGTGTTACACACGGGTGAAAACCCATGTTTGTGCTAATGTTTTTGATTCCCGAGTCACTAGCTGGACTCGACCCCGATTTGATTTCTTTCCTCCCAAACTGTCAGGTTTATCACGCAAGCTAATCGCTTGTGAACGGATAACTGTAATAAAGAGCTCCTGAACAGGTCGGGAGAAAAAAAACAATTGAAAAATCCATGGGGAAGTATCTGGATCTAAACCAATGTTATATGGAATATCCCAGGGTCAAAGGTAACATCTTCACTCCCGAATGAGTGAAGAGAAGGAGAAATCACCGGGTAGGTGAAGGGTAGTAGGGAGATCAGAACAGCAGTAATCACAAGAACTTCCTCCTCAAGAATTTGAAATTTAATTGAAGGAGGAGAGGTCTTATGCTTGATCTCAGGAATTTTATCAGTTGGTTCAACTGATTTGGATTCCTCTTTATGAAGTTGTTTTGTTGGGAGAGTGGAATAATTGTCTGGGTATAACAATTGTTCAAGAAGAAGAATAACATCTTCCTCTTGATCACTCTCGGTATCATCAATACCAGGAAGAAATGTATCCAGATTGAGATAATCATCAATCTCATCCATAATAGAATCACTTTCCTCATCCAGAGTGAGGGAAGATGAAGAGTCGGAAATGATGGAATGAGACAATGGAGTGGGATCACCACTCACCAAATCATGAACATAACCAAGATTTTCTTGAGAGTACTCCTGTAAGGTAACATCAATGACATCGATTCGGTTAACCGATGCAGAGTTATAATTGGAGGAGTACTTTGAAGTTTGATCATGGTTGAAGGTAATAGCCTCATTACCCACACGCAATGTGATCTGACGCTCAAATACATCTATAAGAGCGTGGCCCGTTCTTAGGAATCCTCGTCCAAGAATGAGAGGAACCCTAGGATCAGCATCGAATTCGACAACCACAAAGTCAGCTGGAAAATGGAACTTCCCTACTTTCACAAATACGTCCTCGGCAATACCGAGGGGCATAGATACGGAACGATCTGCAAGCTCAAGAGTCATGCAGGTAGGGGTAAGTTTAGGAAGAGAAAGTTTCTTCCATACTGAATTAGGCATCAGGTTGATGCTGGCGCCCAGATCTGCCAAGGCGTTGCATGCAACCATTCCTGGAAATTCACAAGGTAAGATAAATTTACCAGGATCTCCAAGCTTCTCGGGAAGCTTCTTTAAGATAACTGCAGAGCAGTTCTCATTTAGAGAAGTTTTTGCCAATTCAACCAGTTTTTCCTTGTTGTTTAACAACTGTTTGATTGTTGATGCAAACTTGGGCATCAAGATGACAGCATCCGCAAGACTTATGTCAAATTGCAAATCTTTAAAGATTTGCAAGAGTTTGTCCGTTTGGTAATTAGACCTCTCGCGGTGTTCTTGCTCATTTAAGCGTGAAGGGTAAGGAATGGTAGGCTTAAAAGGTTTGGATTTAGGGACAGTAGGCTCAGGAGTTTCCTCAGTCTCAAAGACAACTCCTTGTTTGGATTTCTTTCGAGGGACAACTTGCGGTTGGACGTGTGCGGTACTTCGTGGGCTTGGAATTTGCACCTGGTCCTTGGCAACCTCGGGCTCTTTTTCCACATCGTATAACGGTGGTGGAATAGGAGTAGAGGGTCCCTCATAAGCAGCACCACTACGAGTGGTGATAGCTTTGATGATGTTGGAATCCTCCTCATCATCACTATCGTCTAGTATACTCTTTCGGGAAGCATTAAGCATATGAGAATAAGTCATAGCTGCCCTTTGGTCATAAAGTTTGTTTGACAAACTTTTAACCGTGAATCGTGAAAGAGTGGGATCTATCTTTGATGATTTAGGAGTAATTGGGGGTGTAGAATTTGGGACAACCGTGGTTGGTCCAACTTGAGCTGTATCACTATGTGTAGTGACAGCTTTGAGTTCACCCCTAGGATTCGCAACAGTATTACTCGGGAGACTTCCCGAGGTGGAAGGTGGAACGAGTTGTTTCACCAAATCAGATATCATACTCTTAAGATCATTCTTCAGCTCATTATTGTTCTTTGCAATTGAAGAATCAAATTCATTCTTCAAATTGGAGATTTGGTTTTGAACCACTCTCATTTTAGCATCAGTAGCCTTGATGTGGTTAGCTAGTTCAGCAGATTGAGATTCTTGGAACGAAACCATTTGATTATTAGGAGCTGAATACCCTTGATTAGGATTTGAATTTCCCCTATGTGGTAGGTATTGAACAGGAACAATCTGATTGTTCTGAGTACGATATTGATTTTGGTTATTATGCCCTCTTGGCTGGTTAGGATTAGACCTATTTGAATTGTTGGGTTGATATGATCCTGATGGTCCCTCTTGGTTATTAGCCCGGTAATTTGTTTCAGCTTGAGGATGGTATTGGTTACCTCCTTGATTGAAATTACCGGCTAGAGCATCGACTTCAAATGCATTGCCATCGGTGGCAGTACAGTTGTAGTATGCATGAGGACCACCACAAGTGACACATGGTTCAATCTTTTTGACTTCAGCTGGTTTGGATGACTCTTTCTTTTGGTTAAGAGTCAAATTTTTAAGAGCATCCATAAGTTGAGCAAACTGAGTATTGTCAACAATTTGAGTCATGGGAGATGAAGTAGAAGGTGAATCACTTGCTTTGGGAACAACTGGTTTGTTTCTTGAGGTACGGACCTCAGCTTTGTTCTCTATAATGGCTAAAGCATCCTTTGTTGTTCGATTCAAAAAATTACCTCCCGCGGAGGAATTAAGAGAGTCTTGATCAGCTTGTCTTATGCCATTATAGAAAGTATCCAGATATATCAACTCAGTAAATCCATGATGAGGACAGTTGCGTAGCATTTCCTTAAAACGATCCCATGATTCACTGAATGTTTCATCAAAATGTTGTGTGAATTTCATGATTTCATTCCGAAGATTCGTGGTTTTTGAAGGAGGATAGAATTTATGCACAAATTTCTGTACTAAATCTTCCCACGTTTCAATCGACTTAGGGGGTTGTTTATCAAGCCATATTCTGGCGGGCCCATCGAGAGAAAACGGGAAAAGAAGAAGTTTGATTGCATCCTCAGGGACGTTTTTACATTTCAAGGTGGATGTGATTTTATTGAACCACCGAATGTGATAGTGAGGATCGTCCCTTTCAAACCCATAGAATTGACGTGCTGTCACTAGGTTTATTAACCCTGTTTTAAGCTCAAAGTTCTCAGCTACGATGGCTGGAACAACAATGGCATCTCCGTACCCATCGGTGGGTGCCGGGAGAAGTTCATTCATCGTTTGTTCTCCTCGCCATTTTGACAGAATTTTGGCTCAGACGTAACTCGGTACGATCTGATGGAGCGAACGTCTACGACTTCTTCGAGGTATGGCTACAAGTTCGCGAAGAGGACTTGATGACCTTGAAGAACGAGTGCGCATGCACTAAGACGCGTCTAAGGATCCTTGAAGAAAAGGAAACTCAGAAGGGGTGCGAAGAGTATTTTTGTAATTATTTATCTTTTATATATATAGAAATAAAAAGAAAATATTTTTGTTTTTTTTTATATTGTTTATGGAAGATTAAAATACAATATATAATATATAATATATATATATACAATGGATAGATAATCAGCCAACAAAAATTGTTCAACGCAACACAGCCTCCCCGGCAGCCGCCAAAATTGATTGCCTTAAACTAGCCTACTTTTTTAGTCAACCACTTGTGAGAGGTCAACTAGGCAAGTCAAACTAGAAAGAGGCAAATGCAATAATCCGAGGTAGTACTTATATTCCCGGTCGTTATTCCCCAACGAGGTTGTGATATCCTGTGATTGAACAAATGTGTTATATAGCTTGGTTGATCAGGAATAGGGTTATGAATGATTTGTCACTATACTAAAAAGTATTGATAACTCAAATGAGTTATAACAACTAATAAGTACGATCAAAACCCTAGAAACTTAAAACGTATTAAAAACAAATCGATTATAACTATAGTAGGTATTTGCACGTCTTAGCGACTTAAATGCAAATTAAAGAAAATTAAAAAGTTAAAATCTATTAAATAAACGCTATCACTATTTTTAAAGTGATGAACGTTTAAAACCTAAAACGTACGTTTTAATAAAATTACGTAAACGTACAAAAATAAAAGTAAAAAGTGATCAATATAAACCCCACAAATGTGAAATTTATATTTTTGAGATCCTAAGAATAAAAGAAAATTATTAGAAAAAGAAAATTATTTTTTTTAACTTATATATTATTTATTATTAATTTAATTACTATTTAATACTATTTATTAATACACTATTTAATTAGAAAACTAAAATAAGGCTAGAAAAATAAAATAAAAACTTAGAAAAATCTAAAATATTATAAAACTTATTTAAAAACTAAAAATATATTTATTATACTATTTATCTATTTAATATTTAATTAATAAGTAATTAAACTAAAATTAATTCTAAAAATTACTAGATGACAAGAGAAAAATCTAGAAAAATTTATAAAACTACTTTAATATAAAAGAGATTTACTAAAAATAAAAAAATTACAGAAGTGCTTATAAATAAGCTAAAAAGAAAATTAAATAGATATTTTCTATTAAATAGAAACTATTACTATAAGTATTTTTGGCTTTTTGTGGATTTTCTTTTATAAAACTATTTAAAATACTTAAAATAAGAAACTAATACAAAAACAATAAGCTAAATTTGGAAACCAAGAATAAGCACTGTAAGTGCTTATTTGCCCCAACAGTTGACTAAGTTTGACCAACCAAAGAAATGAGCTCAAATGAGCTTATGTGGGGTCCACTATGGTAAATTCTGGTTCCAATAAGTTACTTGGACTATATTAAACAAGATTCAACCAAATATAAGCTCACTGAATAAGCCAAAAGACCACAATAAGCACTTGCTTATTTGGTTCCTGAGACAGAAAATGGGACAACCTTGTGAGGTAATTCCAGATGGGGTCCACAGGTTCCAAGGTCAAACAAAGGGTCAATGGTTCAAGCCTGGTAGGAGGGGGTTGGAAGAACCAAGATTTAAGGTGTGGGACCCACTGATAAGCTCACAAAGAGCTTGTGAAGTGAGGGGTCCAAACTGATTTCACTCAGTTAACTGAGTGAATGAAAATAAGCTAGTGAGCTTGTAAAAAGCTTTAAAACAAGCTTAAGAAAGAAAACAAAAGATAAGTACTGTATATATATGGTTTATAAACAAATATGAACAAGTGTGATCACTGGATTTGGCTAATAAGCTTGGAATAAGCTTTTAAGCACTTCCAATAAATCTGAGATCCAAACACAGCTTGTAGTAAAAAGTGATACCAAATTAAGCTCACAGAATAAGCTTAAAAGAGCAAATTTGATGTTGGACAATCAAGAGGGTCTGGTGATGTTTTCAAAATGCCAAAGCTTAACCAATGGGGACCACTGGGTAGCTTTTCAGGGGCTTATGAAGTTGGGTGGGTTGCTGAGTTCACTCAGTGAACTGAGTAAATGGACAAGCTTTATGCTGAGATGCAGCCCTAGTAAAAGGCTTTGTTATGGAAAATTAAAGCTTGAAATGTGAAGATGAGCTGCTTAGCTTCTAAATGAACTAAAGATCACAAGCCAAAGCTTATTGATGAGCTTATGGTGGGCTTGTGAAGTTGCTTGTTTACACTGATGATCAGTGTAATGTTTGATTTGGTAGCACAAGTTATAGCAAGATAAGCAGTTCAGATAAGCAATCAAAGAGCAAATAAGCACTCACTCAAGTAACTAGCCACAAGGGCATCACAAATATCCAAAATACCCACACTAACACTCACTAATCAGGCTTGTGCAAGCTTGTGAAAGTGAGTGTCAAATCTGTGCACAGGGGAGACTTGTGAAGAATCACTTAAAATTAAGCACAAATTAAGCACTTAAACCAGCTAGATAAGAATTAATAAAAATAGTAACATGAAGATCAGCAACAAGACTAAAGATACCTACAAGCTCAAGTCCTAATCTCAAATAACAAGCTCACAATTTAAATCCAAAGTTTAATCAAAAATTGTTAGGCTGTAAGTTTGACTTTTTAAGTTAACACTAAGTTTGACTAAAGTGAGCTTTGATCTAGATTTACTGATTAAGTATGTTGTATTAAGCTATGATATGATGAAAATAAGCTAGGTTATCAGATTATAAGCTAATATGTGGAATATGGAACTTATTATCCTAACAGTTAAACAGCTAGACTAGATTAAGATCTATTTTGACTTTTAAACTAATAAGACCTATATATTATGACTGATATGAACTAGTGTGATCTAAACTAACATGCAGCAACAAGTATCAAGGACAATAACATGCATAAACTCAGATAAGCAGCTTGATCCAAACAGGCCTTAGCAAGGCTGTTTTTGTGATTAGTGTTACAAATCCAAAATTTACAACATGAAACTGATTCCTATCACTTGACTATGATGAACTAAGATCAGATAAACACAATTACACATAACAACAACATATAACTTATGAATCACTACTAAGCTAATTATGACTGTTAAACTAAAATTATTATCAACTAAGATTTTTAACTAATAACCTACTAATTTTACACTAGATTACCACTAACCACTACCAACTAAGCATGAAACAAGAGAAATTATACTAAAATAAGAACTAAAACAGATTATGCCAAAAATCAAGAAATATGCTTACAACTTGGAAATGAGATGAACACACAGAACCAAGGACTGAGAATCAATCCTATATGCTCTCCACAGAGCTCTAATTACCAAAGCAATCCAGAATTAACTTTGCTCCAAGCTTTCTTCACAGATTCTTTCTAATTTAATTACTTGTTTCTTTTTGGTATTTTCCTTTTTTAGTGATTATTACTAATTAGATTGATCTAAAAGCTTGCTATGGCTTACTGAGAGCCAAGTAGTGTGATTAGAGTCCTCTAATTAACAAACATCAAACAAATTAAAATGACTTGAATTAAAAATGGGACAAAGTGAAATACTTGAAAACTTGAAAGATAGATTAAAACTGAGTAACCAAAGTTGTTGAATATACTTTAGCAAAGTTATACAACACTTTAACAACAGAATTTAAGGATTACACTAATGTGATAACTAGTTTAATTAAGCTACGATGATCATAAACTAGATTACAAATTATGATATGTTTTCTCTCGTCTTCCTCTGTATTTATCACCCGTTTGCATCCCATGTGAACAAATATCTCATCCCACTTCATCTAGGCCCTTGAAAGTGAGTAATTGATCTTGACCATTCAAATCCAAATTTGGCGCCAAATTACTCCACGTGGCTCTGAGGCAGTTTAAGCACAATTAAAGCTTCTTGGGAGTGTTAGGAAGTGTAAGGGACAAGTTTTATGAAGATTGGACCAATTTGGTGTGGTTTTGCTCAATACTGTGGGTAAGAGTGGTATTACAGTGAACAGTGGTGGTTTTAGGGTGGGAATGGCATTTATTGTGGCAGGTTTCTGCTGTGAGAGGTGATGGAGAGTGGGTAGGAGTAGGTAGTGAGCTGGAGAGGGTGAGGTGGTGAGTTACAGGTGGTGGTGGTGAGATTGTGGAAGGAAGACGAAGAAGAAGAAAACGGGGTACGTTTGGTTTGTATTATTTATTTAACAAAGGGGTTGGGCTGGTGGATGTTGGGCCGGGTAATGGATTTGGATTTTTGGGAGTATATAATAACAAGGGTCCGGTTTGTTAAGTTTAAAACACAAGGACCATAGATGCAATTTTGCCAAAGTTGAGGACTGAAATTGACAAGTTTCCAAGTTTATCACAAGGGCCAATCCTGCAAATAATGGTTAGTACAAGGACTTAAATTTGCATAAAATTCCATTTTACACCTTAAGGACCAAATTTGTCAATTTAGAAACTATAAGGACCAAACTCGTATTTTCTCAAAACTTTTCTCATAAGGACCAATTATGTCAAACATAAATAGCACAAGGTTTATTTTGATTAATTTCCAATTTTTAAAACCTTAGGGACTATTTTTGACACTTTTGCAAAGTTGAGGGACCAAAGTTGTAATTTTGAGATTTTTAACTTCAAAGGATTATTTTTAACAACTTGTGACTCCCAAGGACCTTTTATAATATTTTTACAAGTTTTGATTAACCAGGGACTAGATTTGCCAATTTATCAAAGTTCAGGGACTGAAACTGTAAATTATGTATGTTTTGCATGTTTTTCATCAGTTTTCATCCTTTTTGCACTTTAATACCTAAAAACATAATTTGGAGATAATTCCAATATTTTGAAGCATATTTGTATGTTTTCAGATATTTTGGTAGCTTAAATGTGAACGAAATGATGAGTATTTAGACACTCATCATAAACCCTAGCCCCCTCTATTATATAAAGAGGGTATAACTTTTAGTTTCACACATCAGTCATTCACAATGTAATCAAAGGTGTGTGTGAGTAGTTCCTAGGCGTCTAGTCTTTGTGACACGCCTAGGTTTGTAGCTTTTTAGATATATGGTTTAATAGAAAACCTTGTTAGTAACATTGATTGTGTTCTTAATATTCCATTGTGCATCTTATCAATCATTGTTATGAAACCCTAGAAGTGCTAGATCTTGGATTTACAATTGGTATCAGAGCGGGTTGCTCTTGATATCTAGGGGTTAATCAAGGTTTTCGTGTTGTATTTTTGTATAAAATAAGTCGACGTCCTTTATTTTTTGGAGCCTGATGAAAAAATCATTTTATTAGGGTTTCAAAGATATATTCTGATTTAAGGTCGACATATGTTTTGGAAATAAAAGGGTCGACAATGAGGTTCCATAAAAGGTCGACACAAAAGTATCAATTGTTACTAGTTTGGTCATCATTGGTACATCTAGGGTTTATGTAAACCCTAAAAACGATAAATCAGATGATTAGCGATTGAGGACTTCATTCACAAGTCAATGGTCCAATGCCATTAGCTTGCAAATGAAGTCCTGCCGCGGCAGGCTTGTGAGCACTAAGGTTGTAGAAGAAATTGGGTTACTATTCTTAGAAGAAAGGTTATGATTCATAAAAATCATAAGTGATTTAGGAAAATCATTTGTGATTTCAAACATGATTAGTGATTGGGAGCTCGTCCACCTAACAAAATTTGGTTAGAATTCTTAGACTCGGTTATGGTTTAGTGATTTTGCACATGATTAGCAATTGAGAGCTCATCGACCCAACATGTCTTGTATTTCTTCATCCAATTCTTGATGCCTTTCAAAATTTATCAGTTAGCAACCTTTGCCCGACATTTGATTTATTCAAAATCACAACCTTTCTTCTAAGAGTAGTGACCTGATTGCTTCATGGGATATGATTAGTGCTCACTCCTTGATCATTGGCGTGTGAATAAATTACAACTTAATCTATTTGTTTGTTTATTTTTTATTTTACACCAATTTTTATATCCTAAATGTTATCCCTACCCAACCGTATTGTTATATTTGTTGTTATATTTGGGTTACTATTCTTAGAAGAAAGGTTATGATTTATAAAAATCATAAGTGATTTAAGAAAATCATTTGTGATTTCAAACATGATTAGTGATTGGGAGCTCGTCCACATAACAAAATTTGGTTAGAATTCTTAGACTCGGTTATGGTTTAGTGATTTTGCACATGATTAGCAATTGAGAGCTCATCGACCCAACATGTCTTGTATTTCTTCATCCAATTCTTGATGCCTTTCAAAATTTCTCAGATAGCAACCTGTGCCCGACATTTGATTTATTCAAAATCACAACCTTTCTTCTAAGAGTAGTGACCTGATTGCTTCGTGGGATATGATTAGTGCTCACTCCTTGATCATTGGCGTGTGAATAAATTCCAACCCCTGACTGGCTTGAAAGTACATTGAATTCTATGATAACAATACCCAAGGATAGTGCTCACAAGCCTATCAGGGAAGGACTTTATTTACAAGCCAATGGTCCGATAGAGGTTGCTAACACTGAAATTGTGAAAAGCGTTGAGAATTAGACTAAGGAAATGGGTCAGTATTCCTAGACTCGGTTATGGTTTAGAAAAATCACAAGTGATTTGGGAAAGTCATTTGTGATTTTGCAAATGATTAGCGATTGGGAGCTCGTTGACCCAATGTGTCTTGTATTCTTCATCTGTTTCTCCATGTCTTTCAAAATTTCTCTATTAGCAACCTTTATCGACCAAAACCTAAATATAATGAATGTTATGTAGAGGTTGAGTCTTACAGAAATACTTTAAAGACCTTAGAACAACAAAAAATTTGGTTTCACAACCAAGGCACCTCATTGACTTTAGCTAATAGAGCATCGGGTTAATCCGGCCGACTTTTGGGGTTTATATATATATATGATGACGTATAGTCTACATTCGAGTCATGAACCCGACCAATGAACGATACTAGCAATCGAGCCCAGATGCGCATGGGCTAACCCGGTAACGGTTTGGGCTCACGAATGCCCAAAACCGAAGTTATTTATGGCTTCGATATCGGATATCTCTTATTTATGAGATATATAGCGCTTGACCGACTTAGGCGGGATACGCCGAAGATTGGGGAACACGAAACCAACGAGGATTTCGCGGCCCTCATTAAAGGTACGATCTACAACCCTAACTCTCAACTAAAACCCTAAAGCCGATTACTTACTCTCACGCCGGAGGATAATCGTGGGAGACAATCCCACGATAAGCCTAACGGTGTTTTCTGTTTTCTTAGTGCACAGGTCTCAAGCATTAAGATCCAATTGATACGGGAACCGGAGTCCAAATAAGGAACGCCCAACTTTTGTATCAACAAGTGGCGCCATCCGTGGGACCATATTCTGAATCATAAGTGATTTAGGAAAATCATTTGTGATTTCAAACATGATTAGTGATTGGGAGCTCGTCCACCTAACAAAATTTGGTTAGAATTCTTAGACTCGGTTATGGTTTAGTGATTTTGCACATGATTAGCAATTGAGAGCTCATCGACCCAACATGTCTTGTATTTCTTCATCCAATTCTTGATGCCTTTCAAAATTTATCAGTTAGCAACCTTTGCCCGACATTTGATTTATTCAAAATCACAACCTTTCTTCTAAGAGTAGTGACCTGATTGCTTCATGGGATATGATTAGTGCTCACTCCTTGATCATTGGCGTGTGAATAAATTACAACTTAATCTATTTGTTTGTTTATTTTTTATTTTACACCAATTTTTATATCCTAAATGTTATCCCTACCCAACCGTATTGTTATATTTGTTGTTATATTTGGGTTACTATTCTTAGAAGAAAGGTTATGATTTATAAAAATCATAAGTGATTTAAGAAAATCATTTGTGATTTCAAACATGATTAGTGATTGGGAGCTCGTCCACATAACAAAATTTGGTTAGAATTCTTAGACTCGGTTATGGTTTAGTGATTTTGCACATGATTAGCAATTGAGAGCTCATCGACCCAACATGTCTTGTATTTCTTCATCCAATTCTTGATGCCTTTCAAAATTTCTCAGATAGCAACCTGTGCCCGACATTTGATTTATTCAAAATCACAACCTTTCTTCTAAGAGTAGTGACCTGATTGCTTCGTGGGATATGATTAGTGCTCACTCCTTGATCATTGGCGTGTGAATAAATTCCAACCCCTGACTGGCTTGCGAGTACATTGAATTCTATGATAACAATACCCAAGGATAGTGCTCACAAGCCTATCAGGGAAGGACTTTATTTACAAGCCAATGGTCCGATAGAGGTTGCTAACACTGAAATTGTGAAAAGCGTTGAGAATTAGACTAAGGAAATGGGTCAGTATTCCTAGACTCGGTTATGGTTTAGAAAAATCACAAGTGATTTGGGAAAGTCATTTGTGATTTTGCAAATGATTAGCGATTGGGAGCTCGTTGACCCAATGTGTCTTGTATTCTTCATCTGTTTCTCCATGCCTTTCAAAATTTCTCTATTAGCAACCTTTATCTGACCACGAAACCTAAATATAATGAATGTTATGTAGAGGTTGAGTCTTACAGAAATACTTTAAAGACCTTAGAACAACAAAAAATTTGGTTTCACAACCAAGGCACTTCATTGACTTTAGCTAATAGAGCACCGGGTTAATCCGGCCGGACTTTTTGGGGTTTATATATATATATGATGACGTATAGTCTACATTCGAGTCATGAACCCGACCAATGAACGATACTAGAAATCGAGCCCAGTACGCATGGGCTAACCCGGTAACGGTTTGGGCTCACGAAGGCCCAAAACCAAAGTTATTTATGGCTTCGATATCGGATATCTCTTATTTATGAGATATATAGCAGTTGACCGACTTAGGCGGGATACGCCGAAGATTGGGGAACACGAAACCAACGAGGATTTCGCGGCCCTCATTAAAGGTACGATCTACAACCCTAACTCTCAACTAAAACCCTAAAGCCGATTACTTACTCTCACGCAGGAGGATAATCATGGGAGACAATCCCACGATAAGCCTAACGGTGTTTTTCGCTTTTCTTAGTGCGCAGGTCTCAAGCATTAAGATCCAATTGATATGGGAACCGGAGTCCAAATAAGGAACGCCCAACTTTTGTATCAACAAGTGGCGCCATCCGTGGGACCATATTTCAATCATAAGTGATTTGGGAAATCATTTGTGATTTCAAACATGATTAGTGATTGGGAGCTCGTCCACCTAACAAAATTTGGTTAGAATTCTTAGACTCGGTTATGGTTTAGTGATTTTGCACATGATTAGCGATTGAGAGCTCATCGACCCAACATGTCTTGTATTTCTTCATCCAATTCTTGATGCCTTTCAAAATTTATCAGTTAGCAACCTTTGCCCGACATTTGATTTATTCAAAATCACAACCTGGCGCCATCCGTGGGACCATATTCTGAATCATAAGTGATTTAGGAAAATCATTTGTGATTTCAAACATGATTAGTGATTGGGAGCTCGTCCACCTAACAAAATTTGGTTAGAATTCTTAGACTCGGTTATGGTTTAGTGATTTTGCACATGATTAGCGATTGAGAGCTCATCGACCCAACATGTCTTGTATTTCTTCATCCAATTCTTGATGCCTTTCAAAATTTATCAGTTAGCAACCTTTGCCCGACATTTGATTTATTCAAAATCACAACCTTTCTTCTAAGAGTAGTGACCTGATTGCTTCATGGGATATGATTAGTGCTCACTCCTTGATCATTGGCGTGTGAATAAATTCCAACCCTGACTGGCTTGCGAGTACATTGAATTCTATGATAACAATACCCAAGGATAGTGCTCACAAGCCTATCAGGGAAGGACTTCATTTACAAGCCAATGGTCCGGTAGAGGTTGCTAACACTGAAATTGTGAAAAGCGTTGAGAATTGGATTAAGGAAATGGGTCAGTATTCCTAGACTCGGTAATGGTTTAGAAAAATCACAAGTGATTTGGGAAAGTCATTTGTGATTTTGCATTCCACTTAATCTATTTGTTTGTTTATTTTTTATTTTACACCAATTTTTTTATCCTAAATGTTATCCCTACCCAACCGTATTGTTATATTTGTTGTTATATTTGGGTTACTATTCTTAGAAGAAAGGTTATGATTTATAAAAATCATAAGTGATTTAAGAAAATCATTTGTGATTTCAAACATGATTAGTGATTGGGAGCTCGTCCACATAACAAAATTTGCTTAGAATTCTTAGACTCGGTTATGGTTTAGTGATTTTGCACATGATTAGCGATTGAGAGCTCATCGACCCAACATGATTAGTGCTCACTCCTTGATCATTGGCGTATGAATAAATTTCAATCATGGCCGCTTTGCGAGTACATTGAATTATATGATAACAATACCCAAGGATAGTGCTCACAAGCCTATCAGGGAAGGACTTTATTTACAAGCCAATGGTCCGATAGAGGTTGCTAACACTGAAATTATGAAAAGCGTTGAGAATTAGATTAAGGAAATGGGTCAAGATTCCTAGACTCGGTTATGGTTTAGAAAAATCACAAGTGATTTGGGAAAGTCATTTGTGATCAAGGAGTGAGCACTAATCATATCCCACGAAGCAATCAGGTCACTACTCTTAGAAGAAAGGTTGTGATTTTGAATAAATCAAATGTCGGGCACAGGTTGCTAAATGAGAAATTTTGAAACGCATCAAGAATTGGATGAAGAAATACAAGACATGTTGGGTCGATGAGCTCTCAATCGCTAATCATGTGCAAAATCACTAAACCATAACAGAGTCTAAGAATTCTAACCAAATTCGTTGGTGGACGAGCTCCCAATCACTAATCATGTTTGAAATCACAAATGATTTCCCAAATCACTTATGATTCAGAATAAATCATAAGTGATTTTGGAAAATCATTTGTGATTTTGCACAACTTATTTTTGGTTTGCGATATAGAGCTCACCGACCCAACATATCTTTTATTCCTTTGTTTGTGTCTCGAAGCATGTCATAATTCCTCTGTTAGTAACCTCCGCCTAACGATTGGCTTGCGAATGACGTCCTACCCCGACATGAGAGTCAATTAGGTCAGTCTTCTTAGAAGAATGGTTGTAATTTAGAAAAAATCACAAGTAATTTAATGATTTTTCTAAATCACAACATTTCTTCTAGGAATATTGACCCAATTACAAGCCTGTAAGGGTTAGAATTTATTCACAAGCCAATGATCAAGGATTGAGTGCTAATCATATCACACGAATCAATCAGGTCACTACTCTTAGAAGAAAGGTTATGATTTTGAATAAATCAAACATCGGGCGAGGTTGCTAACGAGAAATTTTGAAAGGCATCAAGAATTGGATGAAGAAATACAAGACATGTTGGGTCGATGAGCTCTCAATCGCTAATCATGTGCAAAATCACTAAACCATAACCGAGTCTAAGAATTCTAACCAAATTCTGTTGGGTGGACGAGCTCCCAATCACTAATCATGTTTTAAATCACAAATGATTTTCCCAAATCACTTATGATTCACAACTTATTTTTGGTTTGCGATATAGAGCTCACCGACCTAACATATCATTTATTCCTTTGTTCATGTCTCGATGCATGTAATAATTCCTCTATTAGTAACCTCCGCCTAACGATTGGCTTACGAATGAAGTCCTGCCCCGACATGAGAGTCAATTAGGTTAGTATTCTTAGAAGAATGGTTGTAATTTAGAAAAAATCACAAGTAATTTTATGATTTTTCTAAATCACAACCTTTCTTCTAGGAATACTGACCCAATTACTTCCTGGGATAGGGTTAGTGGCTGGGTTAGAATTTATTCACAAGCCAATGATCGATGGATTGAGCACTAACCCTATCCTAGAAACACAAGACATGTTGTGTCGACGAACTTTTACTCACTAATCATGTGTGAAATCACAAATGATTTTCCCAAATCACTTTTAATTTTTCTAAATCATAACCATTCTTCTAAGAATACCGACCCGATTGCTTCTTGGGATAGGGTTAGTGCTCAGAAGCTTAGTATCATCATCCTGTATTGCCCTGAATGCTCGTTTAAGAGGCGTATACTACCCAGCTTTAAACACTGTCAACAAATATGTCTTCAAACCAATAATGAAGAATACCGACCCGATTTCTTCTTGGGATAGGGTTAGTGCTCACAAGCCCGTGGAGACAGGACTTCATTCGTAAGCCAATGCTCATGCAGTGAGAACTAACCCTATCCCATAAAGCAATTGAGGTTGTGATTTTAGAATAAATCTTAAGTGATTTTGGAAAATCATTTGTGATTTTGCACAACTTACTTTTGGTTTGCGATATAGAGCTCACCGACCCAACATATCTTTTATTCCTTCATTCGTGTCTTGACGCATGTCATAATTCCTCTGTTAGTAACCTCCGCTTAATGATTGGCTTGCGAATGAAGTCCTCCGCCCGATAGGAGCATTAAAGTGAAAGAGCTAAAGCATATGGCAGTGAATGGAAGAAATTCAAATCAGTTCAAAGGACACCACTGCTGATCGGCGACCTCTCCTTAGGGGAGATTGTTAGAAACATTATTTCCAATACTTGTAGATTTCTAATAAAGAATTTTCGGTCACTCGAAAGTAGAAGAAATTCAGTTAAAGTTTAATAGCTTTAGTGTACATTAAATCAAGTGTAATTGGGCTAAAAGATGTAAAGTCCAACAAAGCCCAAAGAAGCCCAAATAAGGTCTCATATGGCCGGCCTAAAGAGGGAGTATATAAACCTTCCTTTACTTCATTATTTAGGTTAGAAAGTTTGTTAACTAGTTTATTTTCTTTAGGTAATTTTCTTTGTAACTAGTTCTTCTCTTATCAATCAAAAGGCATTTAAAGTTTAATCTTTGTGTTCTTGTTATCTTGATGACATATGAATGATTCAAGGAAACAACACTAACCCTGTCCCATGAAGCAATTGAGGTTGTGATTTCAGAATAAATCATAAGTGATTTTGGTTTGTGATATAGAGCTCACCGACCCAACATATCTTTTATTCCTTTGTTCGTGTCTCGAAGCATGTCATAATTCCTCTGTTAGTAACCTCCGCCTAACGATTGGCTTTGCGAATGAAGTCCGCCCCACATGAGAGTCAATTAGGTCAAGATTCTTAGAAGAATGGTTGTAATTTAGAAAAAATCACAAGTAATTAGCATGAACCAGGGCCAAAATTAGCTTCTCCAATGCTGGATAATTTAGCTCAGCTCCCTGTAGAACCCTGCTAACGAAGTAGATAGGGATTTGTTTCTTCTCCCTTTCGCCAATAACAACAGCCTGATGCTTTCGAAGGAGGCTGCAATATACATGAACAACACTTCGCCTTTGATTGGGGCCGTAAGTGTAGGTAAAATAGCCATGAACTCCTTTAGCTTTTGGAAAGCTTCGCATGATCTATGCTCCATGGAACTTCTTTTTGTCCGTGCATCCTTTGAGTGTTTTGAAGAACGGCAAAGACCTGTCTGCACCCTTCGATAAGAACCTGCCGAGGGCTGCTAGCTTCCCGTTAAGACTTTGCACTTCCTTTAGGGACTTAGGAGGCTGCAAATCCGTGATGGCTTTGACCTTCGAAGGATTGGCCTTTATACCCTGCTTGGTGATCAGATGCCCCAAAAATTGTCTTTCTTCCACACCGAAGGAACACTTCTTGGGATTTAATTTCATATTGATGGCACGAAGCTGGTCGAAGGTTTCCTTAATGTCGGAGAGCATATCCTCCTCCGATCTACTCTTGATGACCATAATTCTTGATGCTAAACAGATTAACTACAACAGTATCTAAGCAAGTTCAAGCAATCTAATCCGAGCCCACATTGACATCCAATTGGGCAGTATGCAAGCATCGAACCTTTTCTTCTCGGGGATAAACCCCACTGCTTTTATTTTTGGGGCCCCTGAAGGTCTATGATAAGACTCGAACCTGAGACCTCTCCAAGGATACCTCCCCAAGGTTACCCTTTACGGTGAGTATGGTGCGGTTTGGTGTGGTTTTTGATTAAAATCGAACCGCAACCGCATTTTGGTTTTTAAAAAATAGAAACCGCACTGCATCACAAACACGTGAGTTATAACCATCACCAAAACTTCAACAATTACAAGTTAAATTTTTTTTTTCTCTTTTTATAAATAAAGATGAGACACAAAAAAAAATGGCACTAACTTTTGGGAAAAAGAGTTTATATTTTTTTCCTTTTATTTGGCACAACAAAATTAAAACACATAATATTTTTTTCCTTTTACAATTTTTTCTCTCTTTTTTGATTAAGTAATTAAAAGAAAAATAAAAGCAACAAAAACTAAAAAAAAAATACAAAAATAGAATGGGAGCTTTCTTTTGAATGGAAAGTTTTTATTAGCAAAATTAAAACACATAAATAATTGACACTTCGTTCGGCAAACCAATTATTCAAGATTCCTTAACTAATACGTTTAGGCGAGCGGAGGAATAAGGTTGCAGATCAAATTTTGTGAGTGTAGGTTTGTAAGAGTTAGGCATTTTTAGAGTGAAAATACTTTGTTGGACAAAGTAAAAATAATGAGAGTATAAAGAGTATGAAATTCGAATTATAAGAATTGAAATGAGTTTACATTAATTCATATGAAGCAAAGTAAAAATAACATAATAGTAAAATATATAAACATTATTGTTTTTAAATTTATCATTTATGTTTGGATTAATTTCATATATCACCATACTTTTATGATTAATTTTATATATACCCAAAGTGCAAGTATTGAGTTTACATTAATTCACATGAAGCAAAGTAAAAATAACATAATAGTAAAATATATAAACATTATTGTTTTTAAATTTATCATTTATGTCGCTCGGTCCGGCTCTCATCCTATCGTTGGGTATTGTTATCATAGAATTCAATGTACAAGCTTATTAGGCTAGTGTACAAGTCCTCTTAGTATGTTTAATGAGTGATAGATATACACTAAAGTAAAATTCAATAGATGTTTAATGAGTATCAAAAAGAACAAGTTACGAAAAAACATTTATTAATCGTTTTTAATTGTATAAGCATTCAAAAAGAATAATTGAGGATTAAAAAGAAGAAATGAGTATCAAAAATAACAAGTTACGAAACATTTATTAATCGTTTTTAATTGTATAAGCATTCAAAAAGAGTAAACGAGGATGAAAACGCACAAATTCAAAAAGTATCTTAAATAAAACGTTTTGCCTTTATTAAAATGTAATCGCATTTTGTATTTATTAAGTGGTATTCATGTCAAAAAGTATCTTAAATAAAACGTTATGGTTTTACAAGTGGTATTTATTAAGTGGTATTCATACAAGATGATGTCAAAACCAAAAACTTAGAACACCCTCAAAAAGTGCATCTTTAAATAAGACCACAAAGTCAAATCTTTTGTGTAACAATCCCGTGCATAAACGACATTAAAACTAGTTAAAATATTAAAGTATTGTAATGTCAAATCTATCTTTACTTTTGTAGTTAAAGTAAATATTTGCAGAGTATTTAATATTTGGTTTTTCAAACACACAATAGCCTGTACCTCCTACCTCTCTACACTCTAAACTTTAATCTTTTATATCTATCTCCCACCCTATTTACATATTCAATATGACAAAGGCCACGAAAAACAAGAAAGCTTTTTGATAATTGTTCATCCGCTGATTCAGCTATTTCACCAAAGGTAATGATAAGTGTTACTTTGATTGATTGTTTTCTTGACTAGGTTTATTTGTGTCGATCTTAAATCTTAATTGGTAAGTAGGTAGGGAGTTGCTTATTTGAGATGATTATTATTAGTGATATTTTTTTACTATTATACGCTTGATAAGGAATTTGCATTGGTTTAGTTAGATTGTGGCTTTTGGTGTAGGATTTTGACAAAATGTGGAGTTATTGTGTCATCTATGAAAACTAGGCTCGCTCTCGCTTGATATTGTTATAAAGTTTGCTGTTTTGTGTTGTTTTTGATGGATATATTGATCTGTGTTTATCACCATGTGAATAAAGTTAATGAATTTAGCCAACGTTGCTTGCTTTTGTTAGATTTCTGCATATTTGTTTTGTTAGATTTCTGCATATTTGTTCATTAGCTTGCTTATCAAAGGTAATGATAAGTTTTACTTTGATTAGGTTTAAGGGGGTGTTTGTTTAAGCATATATGTGGCTTATGAGCTTATTTGTGTTTCGGCTTATATAACATAAAATGTAGGTTGATTGGATAATGGCGGACAAAAGGAGACTCGAAACCTATGCTCAAAAGAGGAACATCCCATTCCCTACTTACTCATGTGAGATGCAAGGTCCACCACATTGTCGTCTCTTCAAAGCAAGCGTCACCATTGATGGAAATACTTACGTAGGACCCGAGTTTTGCAGCAAGTTGAAAGATGCACAGGAGGCGGCTGCCAAAGTTGCTTTCTTGTCATTGTCACCTAATGGACCAGAAAAAGTTTGTTTTCCTTAAAACTCTTTGATTTTTGTTGATGTTGCTTCGCTATGTTTGATGTATTAAATAAGTTTTGGCGTGTATTGATTTAGGATGATTGGTTGTACAAAAATTCTGTACAAGAGTTTGCTCAAAAGAAGGGTCTTCCTCTTCCACTTTACACTACCAATGGAAGCGGGCAACCTCATATTCCATCATTCAGATCTAGTGTTCACATAGGAGGTATGCGCTTGTGTAATGTGCGATAAAGAATTCCTATTCTTTTGTTTTGTATAATAATATTAGATATTGTTATGGTAGTGGATACACTGATGAGATATGTTAAATGTGATACTAAGTAGGTGAATGCTATGTGGGGCAAGAAGCGGGGACTAAGAAAAAGGCGGAGATGAATGCTGCGAAGGTTGCTTACAATGCTCTCATTGAAGGTAATAAATCATTTAATGTCAATCAAATCTTATTATACGCTAGATGATTTTATTTCTCTTGTTTTAGTGAAAATCATTAGGACAAGATTTGAATTTTGGTTTTGTGTTACAATTAGATGCTATCGACAAGTAGTCATGTTATACCCCAACAAACGTTTGTACTCCCTCCCGGCATATGATCTGGGAATGTGCATTTGATGCATTGTTAAATAGTTAAAATGCCAAATTTACCCTTTAGAGTTACATAATTTAATGGGAAACAAGGTAAATATTTTCAAAGCGAACATTTCTTGGGACAGACTAAAATAGAAAGGTAGACATTTGGTTTCAGATGGATGAAATAGTTTCTTGTCAGTAGTCAGTTTACTAGTAATTGAATTTAGCATTCCCGTGAAAAGAAGCACGGAAAGGATTTCGTTGATGGTTTGGCTTCTAAACCCATACCTTTTTTCTTATCACATTGTGAGAGATCTTTTTGTTGGTCGTTTGGGTTTGTCTTTTCATGATTCGATGCTCTTTACTTGTTAGTTTACATTAATTTCTATTTTACGCAACAAACTTTGTTTTCTATCTTACCCTGAGAACCGTTGAATTTTCAAAATGTTTTGATTCAAGGTAACTTAACCCAATTAACTAGTCAGAACATGGCACCTCTCGGTAACTTTGACCATGTAGTGTTCGGAAATGGTTTACTTACGAGTTTATTCTAAACTAAAAATGTTGAATTGCGATGGTGTTTTATTGGTGAATATTATGTCTGTTTACCTGAAATGGCAATCCGCTAGAGTTTGTTACCTTCTCGGAATGAGTAGTTTATGATTTATTACATTGTTTGATGGCAGGAAAGAAGACCGACTTTATCACCGCTGGAGGAAGGGTATGTTTCTCTCAAACCATTTTTGTTGATGGTCCTTTTATGATAAATATTTGAGTACATGTTTTTTTTTTCTCTTGCTAAAGCTAACTGGTGACCAAGCGGGTAAAGAAGTGGTCAAGGTCAAAGATGAAGCTCATGAATTAATTTGAAAGTGAGGATAAGAAAGTTGAGGTAAGTTGCCTTATGTTTTCCCGTCAATTTTGTTGTTTTTTTATGTATTGGGACTGGATCCTAAAGTTTTGTTTTGGTAAGCTTCTAACATACGCTTCGATGAGAGGATTTTGCTTGACTGTTTGACAATTGGATACGCTTTGACGATTTGATCCAGGTTTGATTGTTTGACGACATTCCTCGGGACCGATTTTGGTAATGTGTCATGGCTCAAATGGACATTACTTGTATCATGGAATTATGAAAATGAAAGTTATGAATGAACTTTTCTAAGAGAAAATGTGTCGTGGCTCAAGTCAACTCAAAATCTAACTTTTTTGATTTTGACCGAGTTAAATGTGATCTGAACTTGGCCTGGAGATCATTCAGTAATATTATGTATATTTTAGGACTTATTTGTTTGTCGTACAAAAAAACTTTTTGAATTCCCGGTAGAAAGAGATTTCCCTAATGACAAAGCTTTTAATGCCGCCCAATATCCTTTCCTTTTCCAAATATTTTTACGAATACGCTTTTTTGATATCGAAGTACGTTTTTTTGGAACTGCCATTTAAAAAAGAAGAAGTTAGTCATTGTTATAGTTGGATGTGAAAGACATCTATTGTTCAAAACGAATTATTATTTCTTATCTTATTTCTTTTTTTTTCTAAAAGATTCTCTTCATAGAAATCTAGATACGTCAAAGATCCGTGAAAATAAAAAATGACTCGAAATAACAAAATTTTGATTCCATACACTATTTGTAAAACCAAAAATTTTTGGTTTTGAACTCTTAGTTCTCGTTGTTTTGATTTTGACCGAGTTAAATGTGATCTGAACTTGGCCTGGAGATCATTCAGTAATATTATGTATATTGATAACATTTTCATAATTTAAAGGTTTATTCAGTAATATTATGTATATTGATGTTTTATAAAATAAATTATAAGAAAACATTAAGAAATTGTGCGAAAACTATTAAAATGACTTTATATATATAAAGAAACTTATAACGGATGGCGTAACTTAGCCTTCGGGGAAATGACATTTACGGGAACTATATTCATAAAACAAAATTAATAATATGTATAATATTACTTTTGAACTTTAAGCATTTTAAACTACAAGCCATCCTTGCCATGATCGAGATCGTTACCAATTCCTATTCCAATAATCGTTATTCGCGTTAAGTCAAGCTTAAACCATCGAAATCTTAGACTTCCTTATGAAAAGGGACAAACGAACCCTTAAATAAAAAATACGAAAACATGTAATGTAATAAGAGTGGAGAGATCACCACTGTTAGTATCACCACCGATAATTGTAGCTTCAGTAGATCATCCATCTTAAATAAAAAATACGAAAACATGAATCTAAGCGTTGTCGATTCTAAGAAAGATAAGATTGTAGGTGAAAGCTTACCAAAGAAGTTCACACATCGGTGCTTTCACCTACAATCTTATCTTAGAATCGACTGAAACACATAGAATCGACTGAAACGCTTATTTGAGAATTAAAACAATATCATACGTACGCGTTTTCTATTTTTTGTTGAAAATTAAATATTTTTTTTTTTTTTTTTGCAAATCTGAAAATAGAATATTACTGTAATAATTTTTTTCTCTAACTAAACACCTAATGCTTCTAAATTCTAATTGTAGTTTAATAGTCATTTTGTGACAAAATGTGGAATTAACATCTATTTACATCTTTTTTCCTACAAATACATCTTGTTCACATTATTTATCACTTAAAAATACATAGATCTCATCATTCTACGTATTTTTCTTACTCTACATTCTACAACAACCTACAGCAGATCTATACATAAAGCAGGCAAATTAACTTACATAAGTTTCTTAAAATACGCCATCGAATGCGGAGGATACAAATGTAATTTCCCTATCTCCGGCAAATTAACTACATATATATATATGTAGTTAACTTATATATATATATATTTATATATATATATATATATATATATATATATATATATATATATATATATATATATGTATATAGGAGGATCTGTGACATCCTTCGAAAATGCATTTAGAGCATTTCCTCAATTGAATATCTTAGTTTTGTATATGCATTCACGTCACATTTTAGACTTGCATATACCACTTAGCGAGTATTTTCAACGTACCTTTGAATGAGCTGATGGGTCGCAAACATGATTTAATACAGTGTCATCAACACATTGTCGAATGTAAGCACATACTCTACGATATAACACATTGTCGTACACTTACATAATTTTTAGTGAGAAGGAGGAGAAACGTTTTAGAGAGAGAGAGATGTATTAATAAATGTTTCAAAGTTACAAGTCTCTACAATACAACATTTTAATTAATATAATATAAATAAATAAATAAATATTAAATTAAAAGTTTAAAAAAGGGAGGTTATTATTGTATCTACTGTTCGATCAACCATTAAACATAACGAGACTGATAAGAGGCATTGTTTGGGATTTTTAAGTAATCCTAGGCGGTTTAACGTTGCTATTATGTGAGCCAGGTCGTTGCTGATTGCAATTGGCAATCCACATATAATATGCAAGGATGAACACTAGAACAAGCTCCTTTGGCATTGTGCTGATAACGACTCTTATAAAGGCTGATTTCGTCCTGACAAAGAGGAAATTGTTAATTTTGAACCTGAAACAGAGCAATACAACAGCTCCAATTGGCAAGGTAATTGGAATGACGGTGATCCAACCAGTTTCAGTGGTAATAATGATTGGGATGCAGGATCTTTTGATTGGAATGCTAATCAGAATGGCAACCTTATACCCCCATCCCCACTAGGGGAATCCAGCCAATTAGCTTCCTTGCACCTTGCGGGCTTACTCACCCGTTGATTCGAACATATGTCAGACTCCTTGGTCCGTAATTCAAGACGGGCCGAATGGGGTGCCCGCAGGCCGGTGCCAGGAGCGCGCAGGTACCGAAGTACGCAGTGACGGCGCGCGCTGCCAACCACGATCGACGCGACGACATCTCTACAGGCATATCAACGCCGGGCTTTGGCCGCCGCACCAATCCGCGACCGTCCCACGCCCCGAGTCGATCGGCGGACCGGCTTACGCCTCTGCTATTCTGGCCAAGATCCAGTTAGATTCAGGTAAGACTCGGCTATTTTGGCCAAGAACCAGTTAGATTCAGGTAAGACTCGGCTATTCTGGCCAAGACCAAGTTAGATACGGGTAAGACTCGGCTATTCCAGCCAAGACCCAGTTAGAACAAGGTAAGACTCGGATATTCTGGCCATGATCCATTCAGGTAAGACTCGGCTATTCTGGCCAAGACCCAACTAGAACCAGGTAAGACTCGGCTATTCTGGCCAAGACCGAGTTAAATTCAGGTAAGACTCGACTATTCTGGCCAAGACCCGGTTAGAACCAGGTAAGACTCGGTTATTCTAGCCAACACCCACGACCCAGTTAGAACCAGGTAAGACTCGGCTGAGGGATCCTGGTCGATACGTACCATAGGTTAAAAACGACCTCACATGAATCAAGGTAAAGACTTGAATCCATGGTTCTTCGCACGCGTTGGGGACAAATGTTTCAAGACACGACGCTGAGGGTTCCTGGTTGATACTTACCATACGTTAAAAACGATTCATTACCAAGTATATTTTTCTTCAAAAGAACTCACATGAATTAGGGTCAAGACTAGAATCCATGGTTCTTCGCCATCGCTGCTGCAGTTCCAAAGAACGTTCACAACACCTCTACCACCGGGCGGCTGCTGCCAGCTCCAGCAGTGTTAACTTCCGCCTCCGGTTCCGGATCTTCACCGGATGATCTTCACCGTAAGACTCGGCTATTCTCTCCAAGACCCAGTTAGATTCGGTAAGACTCGGCTATTCGACAAGACCTAGTTAGAACTGGTAAGACTCGGTTATTCTAGCCAACACCCAGTTACCTGAATCTAACTGGGTGTTGGCCTGAATATACCGTTATACCGTTACTTATAGAATCCGGATTGCGTTAAATCAGGAGAGAAAAATCACAAAGTTTAATAAAAGTGGGGCCACTTTAATTTTCAACCGATTAGAATATTCCCTCTTTAGATTCTCTAGTTTTTACTTGTTGGTCTTGCCTGCTCTTAAATTAAAGTGTGTGGATTTGTGTAGGTAGAGAGATATGAATATATGAATGATGAAATGAATAAGTGTGTGGATTTGTGTAGGTAGAGAGATATGAATATATGAATGATGAAATGAATAAGTGTTTTGTTTATGCATTTATAGGAGTGTATTAAATGGGGAATAAGTAAAATAACGTTAAAAGTTGTGGTATTTCACTTTCGCCCGAGGGCTCCCACTTATACTACACCTCTCAAGTCATTTCACAAAGTCGGACTAGAGTCAAGCTCAACAGGGTGTTCTTTCCCGCGATTCTGCCAAGCCCATTCCCTTGGGTGGTTTCACGATAGTAGACAGGGACAGTGGGAATCTCTTTAATCCATTCATGCACGTCACTAATTAGATGACGAGGCATTTGGCTACCTTAAGAGATTCATAGTTACTCCCGCCTGTTACCCGCGCTTGGTTGAATTTCTTCACTTTGACATTCGAGCCTGGCAGAAATCACATGGCGTTAGCATCCGCAGGGACCATCGCAATGCTTTGTTTTAATTAAACAATTGGATTCCCTTTGTCCGTTCACTGAGTTGGCTGTTCGACACCGGGAAGGCCTCCGAAAGAGCCGTTCCATCCGTCCCCCGGCCGGAACGCGGCGACCCGCTCTCGTTGCGTGAGCAGCTTGAGCAGTCCGCCGACAGCCGACGGGCGCTCGCTCCTGTACAGTTCCAGCAACGTTCACAACACCTCTACCACCAGGGGCAGGCTGCTGCTGTACGTTGCTCTTCCAGCCGTTGTACCCTACCTCCGACTGAGTCGTTTCCAACATGGGCAGGCTGTTAAACAGAAAAGATAACTCTTCCCGAGGCCCCACCGACGCCTCCGACTCCCAATGTTTTCGTCACCGCCACTAACCCGATTCCCTTTCAAAGCTCGCGCGCTATCGACGGGCTTCCCGTCTCTTAGGATCGACTAACCCATGTACAAGTGCCGCTCACATGGAACCTTTCCCTCTTCGCCTTCAAAGTTCTCATTTGAATATTTGTTACTACCACCAAGATCCGCACCGACGGCCGCCGCCCGTGCTCACGCCCAAGGTTTTGTTGCGACCGCCCGCCCTCCTACTCATCGGGGCTCGCTCTTGCCCCGACGGCCGGGTGTAGGTCCTGCGCTTAAGCTCCATTCATTTTCAGGGCTAGTTGATTCAGCAGGTGAGTTGTTAGCGGATTTTGACTTCCATGACATCCGTCCTGCTGTCTTAATCGACCAACACCCTTTGTGGGTTCTGGGTTAGCGCCGCTTGGCACCGTAACCCGGCTTCCGGTTCATCCCGCATTGCGTTCGCTTACCAAAATGGCCCACTTGGAGCTCTCGATTCTGTGGCACGGCTCAACAAAGCGCCGCCCCTACCTATTTTAAGTTTGAGAATAGGTCGAGGGAATTCGCCCGATGCCTCTAATCATTGGCTTTACCCGATAGAACTCGCACCCGGGCTCTAGCTATCATGAGGGAAACTTCGGAGGGAACCAGCTACTAGACGGTTCGATTAGTCTTTCGCCCTATACCCAAGTCAGAAGAACGATTTGCACGTCAAGATCCCTGTGGCCTCCACCAGAGTTTCCTCGGCTTCGCCCGCATAGTTCACCATCTATCGGGTCCCGACAGGCATGCTCACACTCGAACCCTTCTCAGAAGATCAAGGTCGATCGGCGGTGCACCCCACTAGGGGAATCCAGCCAATTAGCTTCCTTGCACCTTGCGGGCTTACTCACCCGTTGACTCGAACATATGTCAGACTCCATCCGGCTGAATATCCGGAACCGAGGCGAAGTTAACACCGCTGAGCCGTACAGCAGCGCCCTCGGTGGTAGAGGTGTTGTGAACGTTGCTTGGAACTGTCAGGCAGGCGAAGAACCATGGATTCTAGTCTTGACCCTAATTCATGTGAGTTCTTTTGAAGAAAAAAATTATACTTGGTAATGAATCGTTTTTAACGTATGGTAAGTATCGACCAGGAACCCTCGCAACGTCGTGTCTTGAAACATTTGTCCCCAACGCGTGCGAAGAACCATGGATTCAAGTCTTTACCTTGATTCATGTGAGGTCGTTTTTAACCTATGGTACGTATCGACCAGGATATTGTAGTTAGACGTGAGAGGGTACATCGGTTTATTGTCATAGATAGGTGCCCCAAATCTGTTTCTTTCGATGAAGTAGTCCTTTTCATCATCACTATCACTTTCGGTAGTGTCCATGTGAACCTTTGTTGCTCTGAAACTTTGATGGCTAACTCCATCAAATGTGGTTGTCAATCTCTCCCTAGTGTTTAGGATTCCTCCAAGAGTATATAGGAATGGTCTTCCTATGATGATTTGGGCTGGTCGATGAATAGGAGTGTCGAGGATAAAGAAACTCGCTAGTATGGTTGTCACTCCAACTTGACATAGCACATCGTAAAGTCGTCCCATTGGTTCCGACTTAGTTTGGTCGATCATAGTTATCGCTCTTTTTGTATCCTTCTGTTGGGCGAAATATTTGATTTGATATTACAAAATATGAAGACATGAAGGACTTAAGATGTAATATTAGTTAGCTTAGTAAATAAGCTAGGGTTTTTATGTAAACCCTAGCCCCCTCTATTATATAAAGAGGGTATAACTTTTAGTTTCACACATCAGTCATTCACAATGTAATCAAAGGTGTGTGTGAGTAGTTCCTAGGCGTCTAGTCTTTGTGACACGCCTAGGTTTGTAGCTTTTTAGATATATGGTTTAATAGAAAACCTTGTTAGTAACATTGATTGTGTTCTTAATATTCCATTGTGCATCTTATCAATCATTGTTATGAAACCCTAGAAGTGCTAGATCTTGGATTTACAATTGGTATCAGAGCGGGTTGCTCTTGATATCTAGGGGTTAATCAAGGTTTTCGTGTTGTATTTTTGTATAAAATAAGTCGACGTCCTTTATTTTTTGGAGCCTGATGAAAAAATCATTTTATTAGGGTTTCAAAGATATATTCTGATTTAAGGTCGACATATGTTTTGGAAATAAAAGGGTCGACAATGAGGTTCCATAAAAGGTCGACACAAAAGTATCAATTGTTACTAGTTTGGTCATCATTGGTACATCTAGGGTTTATGTAAACCCTAAAAACGATAAATCAGATGATTAGCGATTGAGGACTTCATTCACAAGTCAATGGTCCAATGCCATTAGCTTGCAAATGAAGTCCTGCCGCGGCAGGCTTGTGAGCACTAAGGTTGTAGAAGAAATGGGGTTACTATTCTTAGAAGAAAGGTTATGATTTATAAAAATCATAAGTGATTAAGGAAAATCATTTGTGATTTCAAACATGATTAGTGATTGGGAGCTCGTCCACCTAACAAAATTTGGTTAGAATTCTTAGACTCGGTTATGGTTTAGTGATTTTGCACATGATTAGCAATTGAGAGCTCATCGACCCAACATGTCTTGTATTTCTTCATCCAATTCTTGATGCCTTTCAAAATTTATCAGTTAGCAACCTTTGCCCGACATTTGATTTATTCAAAATCACAACCTTTCTTCTAAGAGTAGTGACCTGATTGCTTCATGGGATATGATTAGTGCTCACTCCTTGATCATTGGCGTGTGAATAAATTACAACTTAATCTATTTGTTTGTTTATTTTTTATTTTACACCAATTTTTTTATCCTAAATGTTATCCCTACCCAACCGTATTGTTATATTTGTTGTTATATTTGGGTTACTATTCTTAGAAGAAAGGTTATGATTTATAAAAATCATAAGTGATTTAAGAAAATCATTTGTGATTTCAAACATGATTAGTGATTGGGAGCTCGTCCACATAACAAAATTTGGTTAGAATTCTTAGACTCGGTTATGGTTTAGTGATTTTGCACATGATTAGCAATTGAGAGCTCATCGACCCAACATGTCTTGTATTTCTTCATCCAATTCTTGATGCCTTTCAAAATTTCTCAGATAGCAACCTGTGCCCGACATTTGATTTATTCAAAATCACAACCTTTCTTCTAAGAGTAGTGACCTGATTGCTTCGTGGGATATGATTAGTGCTCACTCCTTGATCATTGGCGTGTGAATAAATTCCAACCCTGACTGGCTTGCGAGTACATTGAATTCTATGATAACAATACCCAAGGATAGTGCTCACAAGCCTATCAGGGAAGGACTTTATTTACAAGCCAATGGTCCGATAGAGGTTGCTAACACTGAAATTGTGAAAAGCGTTGAGAATTAGACTAAGGAAATGGGTCAGTATTCCTAGACTCGGTTATGGTTTAGAAAAATCACAAGTGATTTGGGAAAGTCATTTGTGATTTTGCAAATGATTAGCGATTGGGAGCTCGTTGACCCAATGTGTCTTGTATTCTTCATCTGTTTCTCCATGTCTTTCAAAATTTCTCTATTAGCAACCTTTATCTGACCACGAAACCTAAATATAATGAATGTTATGTAGAGGTTGAGTCTTACAGAAATACTTTAAAGACCTTAGAACAACAAAAAATTTGGTTTCACAACCAAGGCACCTCATTGACTTTAGCTAATAGAGCATCGGGTTAATCCGGCCGGACTTTTTGGGGTTTATATATATATATGATGACGTATAGTCTACATTCGAGTCATGAACCCGACCAATGAACGATACTAGCAATCGAGCCCAGTACGCATGGGCTAACCCGGTAACGGTTTGGGCTCACGAATGCCCAAAACCGAAGTTATTTATGGCTTCGATATCGGATATCTCTTATTTATGAGATATATAGCAGTTGACCGACTTAGGCGGGATACGCCGAAGATTGGGGAACACGAAACCAACGAGGATTTCGCGGCCCTCATTAAAGGTACGATCTACAACCCTAACTCTCAACTAAAACCCTAAAGCCGATTACTTACTCTCACGCCGGAGGATAATCGTGGGAGACAATCCCACGATAAGCCTAACGGTGTTTTCTGTTTTCTTAGTGCGCAGGTCTCAAGCATTAAGATCCAATTGATACGGGAACCGGAGTCCAAATAAGGAACGCCCAACTTTTGTATCAACAAGTGGCGCCATCCGTGGGACCATATTCTGAATCATAAGTGATTTAGGAAAATCATTTGTGATTTCAAACATGATTAGTGATTGGGAGCTCGTCCACCTAACAAAATTTGGTTAGAATTCTTAGACTCGGTTATGGTTTAGTGATTTTGCACATGATTAGCAATTGAGAGCTCATCGACCCAACATGTCTTGTATTTCTTCATCCAATTCTTGATGCCTTTCAAAATTTATCAGTTAGAAACCTTTGCCCGACATTTGATTTATTCAAAATCACAACCTTTCTTCTAAGAGTAGTGACCTGATTGCTTCATGGGATATGATTAGTGCTCACTCCTTGATCATTGGCGTGTGAATAAATTACAACTTAATCTATTTGTTTGTTTATTTTTTATTTTACACCAATTTTTATATCCTAAATGTTATCCCTACCCAACCGTATTGTTATATTTGTTGTTATATTTGGGTTACTATTCTTAGAAGAAAGGTTATGATTTATAAAAATCATAAGTGATTTAAGAAAATCATTTGTGATTTCAAACATGATTAGTGATTGGGAGCTCGTCCACAAACAAAATTTGGTTAGAATTCTTAGACTCGGTTATGGTTTAGTGATTTTGCACATGATTAGCAATTGAGAGCTCATCGACCCAACATGTCTTGTATTTCTTCATCCAATTCTTGATGCCTTTCAAAATTTCTCAGATAGCAACCTGTGCCCGACATTTGATTTATTCAAAATCACAACCTTTCTTCTAAGAGTAGTGACCTGATTGCTTCGTGGGATATGATTAGTGCTCACTCCTTGATCATTGGCGTGTGAATAAATTCCAACCCTGACTGGCTTGCGAGTACATTGAATTCTATGATAACAATACCCAAGGATAGTGCTCACAAGCCTATCAGGGAAGGACTTTATTTACAAGCCAATGGTCCGATAGAGGTTGCTAACACTGAAATTGTGAAAAGCGTTGAGAATTAGACTAAGGAAATGGGTCAGTATTCCTAGACTCGGTTATGGTTTAGAAAAATCACAAGTGATTTGGGAAAGTCATTTGTGATTTTGCAAATGATTAGCGATTGGGAGCTCGTTGACCCAATGTGTCTTGTATTCTTCATCTGTTTCTCCATGCCTTTCAAAATTTCTCTATTAGCAACCTTTATCTGACCACGAAACCTAAATATAATGAATGTTATGTAGAGGTTGAGTCTTACAGAAATACTTTAAAGACCTTAGAACAACAAAAAATTTGGTTTCACAACCAAGGCACTTCATTGACTTTAGCTAATAGAGCACCGGGTTAATCCGGCCGGACTTTTTGGGGTTTATATATATATATGATGACGTATAGTCTACATTCGAGTCATGAACCCGACCAATGAACGATACTAGCAATCGAGCCCAAGACGCATGGGCTAACCCGGTAACGGTTTGGGCTCACGAAGGCCCAAAACCAAAGTTATTTATGGCTTCGATATCGGATATCTCTTATTTATGAGATATATAGCAGTTGACCGACTTAGGCGGGATACGCCGAAGATTGGGGAACACGAAACCAACGAGGATTTCGCGGCCCTCATTAAAGGTACGATCTACAACCCTAACTCTCAACTAAAACCCTAAAGCCGATTACTTACTCTCACGCCGGAGGATAATCGTGGGAGACAATCCCACGATAAGCCTAACGGTGTTTTCTGTTTTCTTAGTGCGCAGGTCTCAAGCATTAAGATCCAATTGATATGGGAACCGGAGTCCAAATAAGGAACGCCCAACTTTTGTATCAACAAGTGGCGCCATCCGTGGGACCATATTCTGAATCATAAGTGATTTAAGAAAATCATTTGTGATTTCAAACATGATTAGTGATTGGGAGCTCGTCCACCTAACAAAATTTGGTTAGAATTCTTAGACTCGGTTATGGTTTAGTGATTTTGCACATGATTAGCGATTGAGAGCTCATCGACCCAACATGTCTTGTATTTCTTCATCCAATTCTTGATGCCTTTCAAAATTTATCAGTTAGCAACCTTTGCCCGACATTTGATTTATTCAAAATCACAACCTGGCGCCATCCGTGGGACCATATTCTGAATCATAAGTGATTTAAGAAAATCATTTGTGATTTCAAACATGATTAGTGATTGGGAGCTCGTCCACCTAACAAAATTTGGTTAGAATTCTTAGACTCGGTTATGGTTTAGTGATTTTGCACATGATTAGCGATTGAGAGCTCATCGACCCAACATGTCTTGTATTTCTTCATCCAATTCTTGATGCCTTTCAAAATTTATCAGTTAGCAACCTTTGCCCGACATTTGATTTATTCAAAATCACAACCTTTCTTCTAAGAGTAGTGACCTGATTGCTTCATGGGATATGATTAGTGCTCACTCCTTGATCATTGGCGTGTGAATAAATTCCAACCCTGACTGGCTTGCGAGTACATTGAATTCTATGATAACAATACCCAAGGATAGTGCTCACAAGCCTATCAGGGAAGGACTTCATTTACAAGCCAATGGTCCGGTAGAGGTTGCTAACACTGAAATTGTGAAAAGCGTTGAGAATTGGATTAAGGAAATGGTTCAGTATTCCTAGACTCGGTAATGGTTTAGAAAAATCACAAGTGATTTGGGAAAGTCATTTGTGATTTTGCATTCCACTTAATCTATTTGTTTGTTTATTTTTTATTTTACACCAATTTTTTTATCCTAAATGTTATCCCTACCCAACCGTATTGTTATATTTGTTGTTATATTTGGGTTACTATTCTTAGAAGAAAGGTTATGATTTATAAAAATCATAAGTGATTTAAGAAAATCATTTGTGATTTCAAACATGATTAGTGATTGGGAGCTCGTCCACATAACAAAATTTGCTTAGAATTCTTAGACTCGGTTATGGTTTAGTGATTTTGCACATGATTAGCGATTGAGAGCTCATCGACCCAACATGATTAGTGCTCACTCCTTGATCATTGGCGTATGAATAAATTTCAATCATGGCCGGCTTGCGAGTACATTGAATTCTATGATAACAATACCCAAGGATAGTGCTCACAAGCCTATCAGGGAAGGACTTTATTTACAAGCCAATGGTCCGATAGAGGTTGCTAACACTGAAATTATGAAAAGCGTTGAGAATTAGATTAAGGAAATGGGTCAGTATTCCTAGACTCGGTTATGGTTTAGAAAAATCACAAGTGATTTGGGAAAGTCATTTGTGATCAAGGAGTGAGCACTAATCATATCCCACGAAGCAATCAGGTCACTACTCTTAGAAGAAAGGTTGTGATTTTGAATAAATCAAATGTCGGGCACAGGTTGCTAAATGAGAAATTTTGAAACGCATCAAGAATTGGATGAAGAAATACAAGACATGTTGGGTCGATGAGCTCTCAATCGCTAATCATGTGCAAAATCACTAAACCATAACAGAGTCTAAGAATTCTAACCAAATTCTGTTGGGTGGACGAGCTCCCAATCACTAATCATGTTTGAAATCACAAATGATTTTCCCAAATCACTTATGATTCAGAATAAATCATAAGTGATTTTGGAAAATCATTTGTGATTTTGCACAACTTATTTTTGGTTTGCGATATAGAGCTCACCGACCCAACATATCTTTTATTCCTTTGTTTGTGTCTCGAAGCATGTCATAATTCCTCTGTTAGTAACCTCCGCCTAACGATTGGCTTGCGAATGACGTCCTACCCCGACATGAGAGTCAATTAGGTCAGTCTTCTTAGAAGAATGGTTGTAATTTAGAAAAAATCACCAGTAATTTAATGATTTTTCTAAATCACAACATTTCTTCTAGGAATATTGACCCAATTACAAGCCTGTAAGGGTTAGAATTTATTCACAAGCCAATGATCAAGGATTGAGTGCTAATCATATCACACGAATCAATCAGGTCACTACTCTTAGAAGAAAGGTTATGATTTTGAATAAATCAAACATCGGGCAGAGGTTGCTAACTGAGAAATTTTGAAAGGCATCAAGAATTGGATGAAGAAATACAAGACATGTTGGGTCGATGAGCTCTCAATCGCTAATCATGTGCAAAATCACTAAACCATAACCGAGTCTAAGAATTCTAACCAAATTCTGTTGGGTGGACGAGCTCCCAATCACTAATCATGTTTTAAATCACAAATGATTTTCCCAAATCACTTATGATTCACAACTTATTTTTGGTTTGCGATATAGAGCTCACCGACCTAACATATCATTTATTCCTTTGTTCATGTCTCGATGCATGTAATAATTCCTCTATTAGTAACCTCCGCCTAACGATTGGCTTACGAATGAAGTCCTGCCCCGACATGAGAGTCAATTAGGTTAGTATTCTTAGAAGAATGGTTGTAATTTAGAAAAAATCACAAGTAATTTTATGATTTTTCTAAATCACAACCTTTCTTCTAGGAATACTGACCCAATTACTTCCTGGGATAGGGTTAGTGGCTGGGTTAGAATTTATTCACAAGCCAATGATCAGGGATTGAGCACTAACCCTATCCTAGAAACACAAGACATGTTGTGTCGACGAACTTTTACTCACTAATCATGTGTGAAATCACAAATGATTTTCCCAAATCACTTTTAATTTTTCTAAATCATAACCATTCTTCTAAGAATACCGACCCGATTGCTTCTTGGGATAGGGTTAGTGCTCAGAAGCTTAGTATCATCATCCTGTATTGCCCTGAATGCTCGTTTAAGAGGCGTATACTACCCAGCTTTAAACACTGTCAACAAATATGTCTTCAAACCAATAATGAAGAATACCGACCCGATTTCTTCTTGGGATAGGGTTAGTGCTCACAAGCCCGTGGAGACAGGACTTCATTCGTAAGCCAATGCTCATGCAGTGAGAACTAACCCTATCCCATAAAGCAATTGAGGTTGTGATTTTAGAATAAATCTTAAGTGATTTTGGAAAATCATTTGTGATTTTGCACAACTTACTTTTGGTTTGCGATATAGAGCTCACCGACCCAACATATCTTTTATTCCTTCATTCGTGTCTTGACGCATGTCATAATTCCTCTGTTAGTAACCTCCGCCTAATGTTTGGCTTGCGAATGAAGTCCTGCCCCGATAGGAGCATTAAAGTGAAAGAGCTAAAGCATATGGCAGTGAATGGAAGAAATTCAAATCAGTTCAAAGGACACCACTGCTGCATCGAGCGACCTCTCCTTAGGGGAGATTGTTAGAAACATTATTTCCAATACTTGTAGATTTCTAATAAAGAATTTTCGGTCACTCGAAAGTAGAAGAAATTCAGTTAAAGTTTAATAGCTTTAGTGTACATTAAATCAAGTGTAATTGGGCTAAAAGATGTAAAGTCCAACAAAGCCCAAAGAAGCCCAAATAAGGTCTCATATGGCCGGCCTAAAGAGGGAGTATATAAACCTTCCTTTACTTCATTATTTAGGTTAGAAAGTTTGTTAACTAGTTTATTTTCTTTAGGTAATTTTCTTTGTAACTAGTTCTTTCTCTTTATCAATCAAAAGGCATTTAAAGTTTAATCTTTGTGTTCTTGTTATCTTGATGACATATGAATGATTCAAGGAAACAACACTAACCCTGTCCCATGAAGCAATTGAGGTTGTGATTTCAGAATAAATCATAAGTGATTTTGGTTTGTGATATAGAGCTCACCGACCCAACATATCTTTTATTCCTTTGTTCGTGTCTCGAAGCATGTCATAATTCCTCTGTTAGTAACCTCCGCCTAACGATTGGCTTGCGAATGAAGTCCTGCCCCAACATGAGAGTCAATTAGGTCAGTATTCTTAGAAGAATGGTTGTAATTTAGAAAAAATCACAAGTAATTAGCATGAACCAGGGCCAAAATTAGCTTCTCCAATGCTGGATAATTTAGCTCAGCTCCCTGTAGAACCCTGCTAACGAAGTAGATAGGGATTTGTTTCTTCTCCCTTTCTGCCAATAACACAATACGTGATGCTTTCGAAGGAGGCTGCAATATACATGAACAACACTTCGCCTTTGATTGGGGCCGTAAGTGTAGGTAAAATAGCCATGAACTCCTTTAGCTTTTGGAAAGCTGCTTCTGCATCTATGCTCCACTGGAACTTCTTTTTGTCCGTGCATCCTTTGAGTGTTTTGAAGAACGGCAAAGACCTGTCTGCACCCTTCGATAAGAACCTGCCGAGGGCTGCTAGCTTCCCGTTAAGACTTTGCACTTCCTTTAGGGACTTAGGAGGCTGCAAATCCGTGATGGCTTTGACCTTCGAAGGATTGGCCTTTATACCCTGCTTGGTGATCAGATGCCCCAAAAATTGTCTTTCTTCCACACCGAAGGAACACTTCTTGGGATTTAATTTCATATTGATGGCACGAAGCTGGTCGAAGGTTTCCTTAATGTCGGAGAGCATATCCTCCTCCGATCTACTCTTGATGACCATAATTCTTGATGCTAAACAGATTAACTACAACAGTATCTAAGCAAGTTCAAGCAATCTAATCCGAGCCCACATTGACATCCAATTGGGCAGTATGCAAGCATCGAACCTTTCTTCTCAGGGGATAAACCCCACTCCTGCTTTTATTTTTTGGGGCCCCTGAAGGTCTATGATAAGACTCGAACCTGAGACCTCTCCAAGGATACCTCCCCAAGGTTACCCTTTACGGTGAGTATGGTGCGGTTTGGTGTGGTTTTTGATTAAAATCGAACCGCAACCGCATTTGCGGTTTTAAAAAAAAATAGAAACCGCACTGCATCACAAACACGTGAGTTATAACCATCACCAAAACTTCAACAATTACAAGTTAAATTTTTTTTTTCTCTTTTTATAAATAAAGATGAGACACAAAAAAAAATGGCACTAACTTTTGGGAAAAAGAGTTTATATTTTTTTCCTTTTATTTGGCACAACAAAATTAAAACACATAATATTTTTTTCCTTTTACAATTTTTTCTCTCTTTTTTGATTAAGTAATTAAAAGAAAAATAAAAGCAACAAAAACTAAAAAAAAAATACAAAAATAGAATGGGAGCTTTCTTTTGAATGGAAAGTTTTTATTAGCAAAATTAAAACACATAAATAATTGACACTTCGTTCGGCAAACCAATTATTCAAGATTCCTTAACTAATACGTTTAGGCGAGCGGAGGAATAAGGTTGCAGATCAAATTTTGTGAGTGTAGGTTTGTAAGAGTTAGGCATTTTTAGAGTGAAAATACTTTGTTGGACAAAGTAAAAATAATGAGAGTATAAAGAGTATGAAATTCGAATTATAAGAATTGAAATGAGTTTACATTAATTCATATGAAGCAAAGTAAAAATAACATAATAGTAAAATATATAAACATTATTGTTTTTAAATTTATCATTTATGTTTGGATTAATTTCATATATCACCATACTTTTATGATTAATTTTATATATACCCAAAGTGCAAGTATTGAGTTTACATTAATTCACATGAAGCAAAGTAAAAATAACATAATAGTAAAATATATAAACATTATTGTTTTTAAATTTATCATTTATGTCGTTCGGTCCGGTCTCTCAGTCCTATCGTTGGGTATTGTTATCATAGAATTCAATGTACAAGCTTATTAGGCTAGTGTACAAGTCCTCTTAGTATGTTTAATGAGTGATAGATATACACTAAAGTAAAATTCAATAGATGTTTAATGAGTATCAAAAAGAACAAGTTACGAAAAAACATTTATTAATCGTTTTTAATTGTATAAGCATTCAAAAAGAATAATTGAGGATTAAAAAGAAGAAATGAGTATCAAAAATAACAAGTTACGAAACATTTATTAATCGTTTTTAATTGTATAAGCATTCAAAAAGAGTAAACGAGGATGAAAACGCACAAATTCAAAAAGTATCTTAAATAAAACGTTTTGCCTTTATTAAAATGTAATCGCATTTTGTATTTATTAAGTGGTATTCATGTCAAAAAGTATCTTAAATAAAACGTTATGGTTTTACAAGTGGTATTTATTAAGTGGTATTCATACAAGATGATGTCAAAACCAAAAACTTAGAACACCCTCAAAAAGTGCATCTTTAAATAAGACCACAAAGTCAAATCTTTTGTGTAACAATCCCGTGCATAAACGACATTAAAACTAGTTAAAATATTAAAGTATTGTAATGTCAAATCTATCTTTACTTTTGTAGTTAAAGTAAATATTTGCAGAGTATTTAATATTTGGTTTTTCAAACACACAATAGCCTGTACCTCCTACCTCTCTACACTCTAAACTTTAATCTTTTATATCTATCTCCCACCCTATTTACATATTCAATATGACAAAGGCCACGAAAAACAAGAAAGCTTTTTGATAATTGTTCATCCGCTGATTCAGCTATTTCACCAAAGGTAATGATAAGTGTTACTTTGATTGATTGTTTTCTTGACTAGGTTTATTTGTGTCGATCTTAAATCTTAATTGGTAAGTAGGTAGGGAGTTGCTTATTTGAGATGATTATTATTAGTGATATTTTTTTACTATTATACGCTTGATAAGGAATTTGCATTGGTTTAGTTAGATTGTGGCTTTTGGTGTAGGATTTTGACAAAATGTGGAGTTATTGTGTCATCTATGAAAACTAGGCTCTGTTCTGCTTGATATTGTTATAAAGTTTGCTGTTTTGTGTTGTTTTTGATGGATATATTGATCTGTGTTTATCACCATGTGAATAAAGTTAATGAATTTAGCCAACGTTGCTTGCTTTTGTTAGATTTCTGCATATTTGTTTTGTTAGATTTCTGCATATTTGTTCATTAGCTTGCTTATCAAAGGTAATGATAAGTTTTACTTTGATTAGGTTTAAGGGGGTGTTTGTTTAAGCATATATGTGGCTTATGAGCTTATTTGTGTTTCGGCTTATATAACATAAAATGTAGGTTGATTGGATAATGGCGGACAAAAGGAGACTCGAAACCTATGCTCAAAAGAGGAACATCCCATTCCCTACTTACTCATGTGAGATGCAAGGTCCACCACATTGTCGTCTCTTCAAAGCAAGCGTCACCATTGATGGAAATACTTACGTAGGACCCGAGTTTTGCAGCAAGTTGAAAGATGCACAGGAGGCGGCTGCCAAAGTTGCTTTCTTGTCATTGTCACCTAATGGACCAGAAAAAGTTTGTTTTCCTTAAAACTCTTTGATTTTTGTTGATGTTGCTTCGCTATGTTTGATGTATTAAATAAGTTTTGGCGTGTATTGATTTAGGATGATTGGTTGTACAAAAATTCTGTACAAGAGTTTGCTCAAAAGAAGGGTCTTCCTCTTCCACTTTACACTACCAATGGAAGCGGGCAACCTCATATTCCATCATTCAGATCTAGTGTTCACATAGGAGGTATGCGCTTGCGTATGTGCGATAAAGAATTCCTATTCTTTTGTTTTGTATAATAATATTAGATATTGTTATGGTAGTGGATACACTGATGAGATATGTTAAATGTGATACTAAGTAGGTGAATGCTATGTGGGGCAAGAAGCGGGGACTAAGAAAAAGGCGGAGATGAATGCTGCGAAGGTTGCTTACAATGCTCTCATTGAAGGTAATAAATCATTTAATGTCAATCAAATCTTATTATACGCTAGATGATTTTATTTCTCTTGTTTTAGTGAAAATCATTAGGACAAGATTTGAATTTTGGTTTTGTGTTACAATTAGATGCTATCGACAAGTAGTCATGTTATACCCCAACAAACGTTTGTACTCCCTCCCGGCATATGATCTGGGAATGTGCATTTGATGCATTGTTAAATAGTTAAAATGCCAAATTTACCCTTTAGAGTTACATAATTTAATGGGAAACAAGGTAAATATTTTCAAAGCGAACATTTCTTGGGACAGACTAAAATAGAAAGGTAGACATTTGGTTTCAGATGGATGAAATAGTTTCTTGTCAGTAGTCAGTTTACTAGTAATTGAATTTAGCATTCCCGTGAAAAGAAGCACGGAAAGGATTTCGTTGATGGTTTGGCTTCTAAACCCATACCTTTTTTCTTATCACATTGTGAGAGATCTTTTTGTTGGTCGTTTGGGTTTGTCTTTTCATGATTCGATGCTCTTTACTTGTTAGTTTACATTAATTTCTATTTTACGCAACAAACTTTGTTTTCTATCTTACCCTGAGAACCGTTGAATTTTCAAAATGTTTTGATTCAAGGTAACTTAACCCAATTAACTAGTCAGAACATGGCACCTCTCGGTAACTTTGACCATGTAGTGTTCGGAAATGGTTTACTTACGAGTTTATTCTAAACTAAAAATGTTGAATTGCGATGGTGTTTTATTGGTGAATATTATGTCTGTTTACCTGAAATGGCAATCCGCTAGAGTTTGTTACCTTCTCGGAATGAGTAGTTTATGATTTATTACATTGTTTGATGGCAGGAAAGAAGACCGACTTTATCACCGCTGGAGGAAGGGTATGTTTCTCTCAAACCATTTTTGTTGATGGTCCTTTTATGATAAATATTTGAGTACATGTTTTTTTTTTCTCTTGCTAAAGCTAACTGGTGACCAAGCGGGTAAAGAAGTGGTCAAGGTCAAAGATGAAGCTCATGAATTAATTTGAAAGTGAGGATAAGAAAGTTGAGGTAAGTTGCCTTATGTTTTCCCGTCAATTTTGTTGTTTTTTTATGTATTGGGACTGGATCCTAAAGTTTTGTTTTGGTAAGCTTCTAACATACGCTTCGATGAGAGGATTTTGCTTGACTGTTTGACAATTGGATACGCTTTGACGATTTGATCCAGGTTTGATTGTTTGACGACATTCCTCGGGACCGATTTTGGTAATGTGTCATGGCTCAAATGGACATTACTTGTATCATGGAATTATGAAAATGAAAGTTATGAATGAACTTTTCTAAGAGAAAATGTGTCGTGGCTCAAGTCAACTCAAAATCTAACTTTTTTGATTTTGACCGAGTTAAATGTGATCTGAACTTGGCCTGGAGATCATTCAGTAATATTATGTATATTTTAGGACTTATTTGTTTGTCGTACAAAAAAACTTTTTGAATTCCCGGTAGAAAGAGATTTCCCTAATGACAAAGCTTTTAATGCCGCCCAATATCCTTTCCTTTTCCAAATATTTTTACGAATACGCTTTTTTGATATCGAAGTACGTTTTTTTGGAACTGCCATTTAAAAAAGAAGAAGTTAGTCATTGTTATAGTTGGATGTGAAAGACATCTATTGTTCAAAACGAATTATTATTTCTTATCTTATTTCTTTTTTTTTCTAAAAGATTCTCTTCATAGAAATCTAGATACGTCAAAGATCCGTGAAAATAAAAAATGACTCGAAATAACAAAATTTTGATTCCATACACTATTTGTAAAACCAAAAATTTTTGGTTTTGAACTCTTAGTTCTCGTTGTTTTGATTTTGACCGAGTTAAATGTGATCTGAACTTGGCCGGAGATCATTCAAGTAATATTATGTATATTGATAACATTTTCATAATTTAAAGGTTTATTCAGTAATATTATGTATATTGATGTTTTATAAAATAAATTATAAGAAAACATTAAGAAATTGTGCGAAAACTATTAAAATGACTTTATATATATAAAGAAACTTATAACGGATGGCGTAACTTAGCCTTCGGGGAAATGACATTTACGGGAACTATATTCATAAAACAAAATTAATAATATGTATAATATTACTTTTGAACTTTAAGCATTTTAAACTACAAGCCATCCTTGCCATGATCGAGATCGTTACCAATTCCTATTCCAATAATCGTTATTCGCGTTAAGTCAAGCTTAAACCATCGAAATCTTAGACTTCCTTATGAAAAGGGACAAACGAACCCTTAAATAAAAAATACGAAAACATGTAATGTAATAAGAGTGGAGAGATCACCACTGTTAGTATCACCACCGATAATTGTAGCTTCAGTAGATCATCCATCTTAAATAAAAAATACGAAAACATGAATCTAAGCCGGTGTCGATTCTAAGAAAGATAAGATTGTAGGTGAAAGCTTACCAAAGAAGTTCACACATCGGTGCTTTCACCTACAATCTTATCTTAGAATCGACTGAAACACATAGAATCGACTGAAACGCTTATTTGAGAATTAAAACAATATCATACGTACGCGTTTTCTATTTTTTGTTGAAAATTAAATATTTTTTTTTTTTTTTTTGCAAATCTGAAAATAGAATATTACTGTAATAATTTTTTTCTCTAACTAAACACCTAATGCTTCTAAATTCTAATTGTAGTTTAATAGTCATTTTGTGACAAAATGTGGAATTAACATCTATTTACATCTTTTTTCCTACAAATACATCTTGTTCACATTATTTATCACGAAAAATACATAGATCTCATCATTCTACGTATTTTTCTTACTCTACATTCTACAACAACCTACAGCAGATCTATACATAAAGCAGGCAAATTAACTTACATAAGTTTCTTAAAATACGCCATCGAATGCGGAGGATACAAATGTAATTTCCCTATCTCCGGCAAATTAACTACATATATATATATGTAGTTAACTTATATATATATATATTTATATATATATATATATATATATATATATATATATATATATATATATGTATATAGGGGAGGACTGTGACATCCTTCGAAAATGCATTTAGAGCATTTCCTCAATTGAATATCTTAGTTTTGTATATGCATTCACGTCACATTTTAGACTTGCATATACCACTTAGCGAGTATTTTCAACGTACCTTTGAATGAGCTGATGGGTCGCAAACATGATTTAATACAGTGTCATCAACACATTGTCGAATGTAAGCACATACTCTACGATATAACACATTGTCGTACACTTACATAATTTTTAGTGAGAAGGAGGAGAAACGTTTTAGAGAGAGAGAGATGTATTAATAAATGTTTCAAAGTTACAAGTCTCTACAATACAACATTTTAATTAATATAATATAAATAAATAAATAAATATTAAATTAAAAGTTTAAAAAAGGGAGGTTATTATTGTATCTACTGTTCGATCAACCATTAAACATAACGAGACTGATAAGAGGCATTGTTTGGGATTTTTAAGTAATCCTAGGCGGTTTAACGTTGCTATTATGTGAGCCAGGTCGTTGCTGATTGCAATTGGCAATCCACATATAATATGCAAGGATGAACACTAGAACAAGCTCCTTTGGCATTGTGCTGATAACGACTCTTATAAAGGCTGATTTCGTCCTGACAAAGAGGAAATTGTTAATTTTGAACCTGAAACAGAGCAATACAACAGCTCCAATTGGCAAGGTAATTGGAATGACGGTGATCCAACCAGTTTCAGTGGTAATAATGATTGGGATGCAGGATCTTTTGATTGGAATGCTAATCAGAATGGCAACCTTATACCCCCATCCCCACTAGGGGAATCCAGCCAATTAGCTTCCTTGCACCTTGCGGGCTTACTCACCCGTTGATTCGAACATATGTCAGACTCCTTGGTCCGTAATTCAAGACGGGCCGAATGGGGTGCCCGCAGGCCGGTGCCAGGAGCGCGCAGGTACCGAAGTACGCCGTGACGGCGCGCGCTGCCAACCACGATCGACGCGACGACATCTCTACAGGCATATCAACAGCCCGGGCTTTGGCCGCCGCACCAATCCGCACCGTCCACGCCCCGAGTCGATCGGCGGACCGGCTTACGCCTCTGCTATTCTGGCCAAGATCCAGTTAGATTCAGGTAAGACTCGGCTATTTTGGCCAAGAACCAGTTAGATTCAGGTAAGACTCGGCTATTCTGGCCAAGACCCAGTTAGATACGGGTAAGACTCGGCTATTCCAGCCAAGACCCAGTTAGAACCAGGTAAGACTCGGCTATTCCGCC
>OU343222.1:28765986-28860986 GCA_910596185.1 Chrysanthemum makinoi | reverse complement strand
GTCCTATCGTTCTTGACGTGGAGTCGTCATCAAGTGATGTTGCATCGCCCCCCCTTCACCTGATACTGCTGCTTCCCAGTAAGTATTATTTTCAAAGCCCTTATCGCATTCCCTATTTATATTATGAAACAATCGCTAATTCTATTGTTTGCGTGCAGTATTGAGCACTCTGGAGAGTCGCCTCCCAAGGCTAGTCATGTTCGCGCGAAATCTTCTGAACCAAACAGCCAAAGCACTGAGCCATTGGCATCTAGGGATGCGCCAATGGATCAGCTTGTGGATGATCTGGTGTTGGTTGCTGCGCACCAAGCTACATTGGTTGCGCAGCTAAAGGCAAGGTATTCTGGAGAAAGTAGCCAGAGGGCGCAAAAGGACCAGCAGATTGCGTTGCTAGAGGCACGTTTGGCCAGTGCCCAGGTTGAAGCAGAGGCAATGAGCTCGTATGCCCAAAGACTTGTTGAAGAAACGATGTCACTGCTGAGCCAAATAAGTCAGGAGCGTACTGCATCAGCGGATTACAAGGCTTCATGTCTCTGGGCGCTGAAATATCGGGAAAAGGGGACAAAAGAGTTGTTCTCTCAGTTAGGGGATTTTGGTGCAACTGTGGGAAGCTCGCTGGAAGTGTAGGAGATGAAGTTGCGCAAGCTCAGCATTGAGTATGATGAGGAGTTGTATCCCCAGCTCATGTCTGCTATTGCTGAGCGCAAGTGGCTCATCGGCCATGGTCTGCGCCTTGCTACTCTCAGTACCTTAGAGTCGCAAGAGGTAGTGGACGCATTTGGGGGAGTTGTGCAGTGCGCGTTGGCGGCGTGGCAAGGCAGAAGCTATAGAGGAACTCCATGAGGGTGGTCTGTTGAAAGTTCCTGCTGATAAAGTGCCTGGTTATAATGAGCACGCGTATGATGATCTAGTTGCCGCAATGGAGAAAATGAAGCTTTTGGAGCTTCCTCTGATTGCGGAGATGGAGCGCGACCAGGATTATCCCATAGGGGTAATTATGGAGGGACTAACCTTGGCCCGCCATCGTCTTTGAAAATGCAGAAGCGCAGCCCGATTATTATTTGAAGCCTGATGAGTCCTAGTTGCAGGTTGATTGGCGCAAAACCGTCAAGTTTTCTCACGCGAGCTAGCCACTTGTGAATGACCAACCGTAAGGAACTTAAAACAGTTTAAACACCAAATGCAATTTAGATCAGGAGAATACAGTGGATTCCCGGGTCGTTAAGTCCCACGGAGGATGACTGGTGTTTAACACAATCAGATGTCGAATAATCACTAAGGATAGTGATCAGTAAGGATTTTGAGTTATTTATAAATTACAGGGGCTTAAATGCAAATTAAAGGAAATTAAAATCTAAATTATATTAAATAAACGCTATCACTAATTTTATACTGATGTTTTTGATTTTTTTCTGTTTTTAAAACTTAAATTAAAAACTTCGTGACGTACAAATAAAAACGTGAAACTTACACAATATTAATCCTAAAAATATGAAAATGATATTTTTACAAACCTAATGATATAAGAAAATTTTTAGAAAAAGAAAATTATTTTTATAACTATTTAATTAATTATTATTAATTAAAAACTATTTCTAACTAATTAATAATAACCTAACTTACAAGAAAATAGGAAATAAACCTAGAAAAATAAAATTAAGACTTGGAAAAATCTAAAATAACAAAAGAGAATTTTCAAAACTATTTTTATATTTTTCTAATTATTTTTCTATTTTTTATGGATTTTAAACTATTAAAAACTAATTAAATTACTTAAAAAATACAAATTAAACTATGAAAAATCTGGAAAATTACTTTTTTTACTTTTTATATTTATCTTAACCTAAGAAAAATGAAAAATTATTTTTTTGAACTTTTTCTTAATTAATTGTATTAAAAGCTATTTAAAATGACTTAAAAACTGTTTTTAATTAAGAAAAATAGCAAACAGTTATGGAAAATTATGAAAATTTCAGGAAAAGTCTAATTTAATATATAGAATCTAAGAAAAATAGAAAAACATGTGCTTGTTTGGTGGAAATTGAAACTGCAACACAAGTGCTTATGAAATAAGCACTTGAATAAGCCAAAGGGTACCAAAAGGACACCAAACCAACACAGAAGCTATATTAAGCTATAACTACCAAAAATCAACAAGCTACAACTGACCTAAACCTCTGAATTACACAATGCCATGATTTGACTAATTTGAGTTAAGTTGCTAAAACAGATTTGAGTGTACTACTTTGAGCTTAAGCACAAGCCAACCAATAAGCTGGAAATCAAAACCAGTTATTGAGACCTAAACTAGACCTGGCCAAGTACCTTTAAACCAAAGATCAGATCCAGAGAAGCTCTGAGGAGCTTTTGACAAGCTTAGCAATAAGCTGAGAAAACTCAGCTTTGACTGAGTTTTGGTGAACAAGGCACTTAAGCACTGATTGATGAGCTTTTTTGAAGCTTAAGAAAAATTTCTAAAAATCTACTAAAATCCTAATAAGAAACTAGACCTGGAGAAGTTATTAATCCCAAAGTTTTACTTGATTTGAACCAAGAATGAGTCCAAGAAAAATCACTCCAGTTTGGCTCAAAACATGTTTTTCAAGTTTTGACTTTTGAAGGCAGTTGTGCAAAGTTGACTTATTTGAACTTTGAGACCAATTTGTGAGATTATATTGATGTTATATGATGAAGTGTTACTACTGCAAGTAATGCCTATGAGTTATAAACACAAATCAAGATTTTGATTTGCCAAAATCACAACAGTTAAAGAGTTAAAGACAGATGAGATAGATTTTGACTTTGAGTGTTTTGCAGGCACAAAATGAGACAGATATGATTGCAAATAGAGTTAACAAGCATGAACCAACAGATAACTACTACTGACTAAACCTCTAACACAGATTACCCAACTAACCAAACACCCTTTTAATAACTGTTTTGCAATTTTAAACTAAGCAAGTTGCTGATTTAACACAAACCAAAACTTAAACTGAATCTAACATCCTAGTTATCATTAATTAAACATGTTTAAACTGTTTGGTGACCACAAATTCAAACACAAACCCAAACTGCAAACTGAGCAAAAATGGGAAATGAGAAATAGACTTACAAGGGTCCAAGCTTATGTTGCAGCTTAAACCAAACCAAGTACCTACTATTCTATATCAAATCCAACCCAAACACTGCTCTGCAACAACCCATTCCATTTCCAACCTGTTTGAACCAAAACTCCTCTACGTTTGACTTTTGTTGACCTTTTACCAAAGTTGTTTAAAAATGAATTCCAAGCTTATCAAAAAGCTATAGTAGCTTAAGTAAGCTTTTCTGAACTTAAAAATAAGCTATTGGAAGCTTGAATTCAAGAACTTCAATCTAACATTTGAAACAGTAAACTGCAAACTTGAAATATAAATGAACCATTGAATTAAGACTTGAAACTGAGTTACAATGATCAAATGGTTTAGTCTTAATACAATAAAGCTTGATATTACAGATTTGTGAACTAATTAAGACATTTAAAGAAAAACGACATACAAGAATTAAAAAACTAAAAAGACTTGTTCTTCTCTCCTCCTTCTTCCTCTTTTTATATGAAAACTAGCTTTCCACGTGTCTCTGAACAGATCCCACCTCTGAAATTGGCCAATGGATGAGTTTTGAGTATTTTGGCCATTTTATCAATTTGGCGGGAAAGACTGATTTTGACTTGAGCCTCTGAAATAGCTAGTAGGGGGGTGGCATTTAATGTGGTGGGTTTGTGATGATGGGGGGTGGAAGGAAAAGGTTGAGGTGACTGGAGAAGGGTTGCAGGCAAGTGATCAAGTGGGGAAGACAGGTGTACAGTGGGGCGGGTAAAGCTGGAGGTTTGACTTGGTTTGACCAGGCAGTCCAAAATGGGAGGTCAAGGGTCAAGGCAGGGGTCATAATGGTATAAGTGGCAGGGGTCAAAAGGTGTTTTGACTAGGCTTGGTTTAATATTAATGATAAGGACCAAATTGTAATTATGCCAAACTAGAGGGACCAATCCTGCCATTTTCTCAAAGTTAATACAAGGACTAAAACTGACAAACTTCAATAGTACAAGGACCAATTTTGACATTTTCAATTTTCCAAGGACTATTTGTGACAATTTCAAAACTTGAGGGACCTTTTCTGCCAATTGACAAAAGATTTATTCAAGGACCATTTTTGACAACTTAGAATATTTCAGGGACCTTGAATAACATTTTTCTTTATTTAGATTTACCATGGACTGTTTTTGACAACTTTTGAAACTTGGGGGACTAAAACTGCCAATTATGCAAACTTGATCGTTTTTCACCGTTTTGATATTTTTGCATTAAAAACACATAAAACACTTATTTGTGATATTTTTATCATTTTGATGCATTTCGAGTGTTTTCGGATGTTTTTTGATCTAATTTGTACAAAAATGATGAGTATTTAGACACTCATCAATCTCTCACACTAAGATATTGCTAGTCCCTAGCAATGTTTTAAGAAAAATTTAATGGATTTCATCTCTTTACCGAAGCCATTACTTCTGAAGTAGCCAAATGTTTCAGTTCAAGTAAGAACCTTGGTACACCGATAACCAAATGATTTTGAGCAAATCATCGGCTTCCAACGGATTTGATTTGTCTTTACCGAGCCGTTTTCTTCGGACTAGCCAACTCTTTAGATAAAATATCTTTGGTGAGCTGATTACCAATTATGGTTTTCCAACCGCCTTTACCACAAGCCATAAACTTGCGGGCTAGCCAACTCTTCACTTTTAAGGATATGGTGAGTCGAATACCATACAATTTTGGGCAAATTGCAAGCCGTCAACGGATTTGAGATATCTTTACCAAGAGGCACCGGGCGAAATCACATGGCGCTAGCATCCGCAGGACCATCGCAATGCTTTGTTTTAATTAAACAGTTGGATTCCTTTGTCCGTACCATTCGAGGTTGGTCATTCGACACGGGAGGCCTCCAAAGAGCCGTTCGATCCGTCCCCGGCGGCAGCGGCGACCGCTCGTTGCATGAGCAGCTCGAAGCGATCCGGGTAAGCGGCCAAACGGGTTCGAATGGGACCCTCGTGCCCAGCCCTCAGAGCCAATCCTCTTCCCGAGGTTACGGATCCATTTTGCCGACTTCCCTTGCCTACATTGTTCCATCGACCGCAGGTCGCTTCACCATGGAGACGATGCGGTTATGAGTACGACGGGTGTGGAGGCACTCGGTCCACCCGATTTTCAATACCCAAGTCGATCGAACGATTTGCACGCCAAGGTATCCTCCGGGGCCTCCACCAGAGTTTCCTCTGGCTTTGCCTCGCTCAGGCATAGTTCACCACGCGTGGCCACTTGGCTGCCAACCACGATCGACGCGACATCATCTCTACAGGCCCCCTCTTCGGCCTTCAAAGTTCTCATTTGAATATTTGCTACTACCACCAAGATCCGCACCGACGGCCGCTCCGCCGTGCTCACGCCAGTTTTGTTGCGTACCGCCGCCCTCCTACTCATCGGGGCCTGGCTCTTGCCCCGACGGCCGGGTGTAGGTCCCGCATTTAAGCACCATTCATTTTCGGGGCTAGTTGATTATATTTTGACTTCCATGACATCCGTACTGCTGTCTTAACCGACCAACACCCTTTGTGGGTTCTAGGTTAGCGCACATTTTGGCACCGTAACCCGCCAATTAGCTTCCTTGCACCTTGCGGGCTTACTCACCCGTTGACTCGAACATATGTCAGACTCCTTGGTCCGTAATTCAAGACGGGCCGAATGGGGTGCCCGCAGGCCGGTGCCAGGAGCGCGCAGGTGCCGAAGCACGACCTGATGGCGCGCCTTTGCCAACCACGATCGACGCGACGGAATCTCTACGGGCATATCAACAGCCAAGGCTTTGGCGCGCGCAATCCGCACCGTCCCGCCCGAGTCGTCGGGGACCAGCTTACGCTCGGCTATTCGGCCAAGACCCGTTAGATTGTGTAAGACTTCGGCTATTCGCCAAGACCCAGTTTGATTCAGGTAAGAATCGGCTATTCTGGCCAAGACCCAGTAAGATCCGGGTAGGACTCAGCTATTCCAGCCAAGACCCAGTTAGAACCAGGTAAGACTTGGCTATTATGGCCAAGATCCACTCTGGCCGAGAATCAGTTAGAACGTGTAATACTCGGCTATTCTGGCCAAGACCCAGTTAGATTCAGGTAAGACTCGACTATTCTGGCCAAGGCCCGGTTAGAACCAGGTAAGACTCGGTTTTTCTAGCCAACACCCACGACCCAGTTAGAACCAGGTAAGACTCGGCTGAGGGATCCTGGTCGATACGTACCATAGGTTAAAAAGGACCTCACATGAATTTGGGACATATGTCATTTTTGATCCAAAATAAGTTTATTGTCGGAAAAATAAACGATCCATGGTTCTTCGCACGCGTTTGGGACATATGTCAGACTCCTTGGTCCGTAATTCAAGACGTGAATACGAGCACTCTGAATAATTCTAAGGGATTACAACCTTGAAGTGTTATAACTCTAGAATAATACGTATAATACTCTAACCCTAGGATCTCCTTTATAGACCAGGGAGTCCTGTACAAGTTACACAACATACGAATACATCTAACAATATAGAATATACACCATATCCTTTCTATACTTAGCTAGACGCGTATACATCTAATGATCGGGGTAATCCGGCCGGACTTTACGGTATCGGTTAACTCCTTTTCCTTAAAAAAAATCAAATAAAGCCTGATTCCACAAATAACGGTATCTAACCGGTTATATACACCTTTGAATATATATAGCTTGTATATAACCGGTTGTTTACCGTTTTAGAACACAAAAGGAGACTTATCTAATCCGCCAACCGTGCAGTCAAGTTTGAATTTGAGTTACGTATTAATATCCTGATTAGGAGCCCTAATGTAACAATCCAGAATATAATTATGTGTCTTCTCGTGCTCGGCTTTGACTCTCCTTCAAGTCAAACACCGTTCGACGTACCAAGCGACACTTTGCTTCATTCCTGGCCACCAATCATCATTATGAAGATCCTGATATAACAAGTAATCATTTTTCACCTGGCTATTGTATTATATGAGACTCATGTCGCCCCTCCAAATCTCCTCCCAGACGCTTGTTTCTAACCCATTGCCAACCTTCTTATAAATAAAGTTCATTAAATCAACCCCTTTGAACCGCAAGCTACTGAATGTAGTAATAATACTTCCCACGAAGTGTTGTTGATCCCAGTTGAGCAGTTGATCTAGTTTGTTATCTTAGATAAATCTAAAACAACAAGTATATAAGTCGACTTGAATTGTAAAAAACTTAACCAATACGCGGAATATATTGATTAACTTAAGAAGAATAACAAACACACACAATTCACACCAAACACTTCAATATATTGAATACGAGCACTCTGAATAATTCTAAGGGATTACAACCTTGAAGTGTTATAACTCTAGAATAATACGTATAATACTCTAACCCTAGGATCTCCTTTATAGACCAGGGAGTCCTTTACAAGTTACACAACATACGAATACATCTAACAATATAGAATATACACCATATCCTTTCTATACTTAGCTAGACGCGTATACATCTAATGATCGGGGTAATCCGGCCGGACTTTACGGTATCGGTTAACTCCTTTTCCTTAAAAAAAATCAAATAAAGCCTGATTCCACAAATAACGGTATCTAACCGGTTATATACACCTTTGAATATATATAGCTTGTATATAACCGGTTGTTTACCGTTTTAGAACACAAAAGGAGACTTATCTAATCCGCCAACCGTGCAGTCAAGTTTGAATTTGAGTTACGTATTAATATCCTGGCCTAATGTAACAATCCAGAATATAATTATGTGTCTTCTCGTGCTCGGCTTTGACTCTCCTTCAAGTCAAACACCGTTCGACGTACCAAGCGACACTTTGCTTCATTCCTGGCCACCAATCATCATTATGAAGATCCTGATATAACAAGTAATCATTTTTCACCTGGCTATTGTATTATAAGAGACTCATGTCGCCCCTCCAAATCTCCTCCCAGACGCTTGTTTCTAACCCATTGCTAACCTTCTTATAAATAAAGTTCATTAAATTAACCCCTTTGAACCGCAAGCTACTGAATGTAGTAATAATACTTCTCCACACAGAAGTGTTGTTGATCCCAGTTGAGCAGTTGATCTAGTTTGTTATCTTAGATAAATCTAAAACAACAAGTATATAAGTCGACTTGAATTGTAAAAAACTTAACCAATACGCGGAATATATTGATTAACTTAAGAAGAATAACAAACACACACAATTCACACCAAACACTTCAATATATTGAATACGAGCACTCTGAATAATTCTAAGGGATTACAACCTTGAAGTGTTATAACTCTAGAATAATACGTATAATACTCTAACCCTAGGATCTCCTTTATAGACCAGGGAGTCCTGTACAAGTTACACAACATACGAATACATCTAACAATATAGAATATACACCATATCCTTTCTATACTTAGCTAGACGCGTATACATCTAATGATCGGGGTAATCCGGCCGGACTTTACGGTATCGGTTAACTCCTTTTCCTTAAAAAAAATCAAATAAAGCCTGATTCCACAAATAACGGTATCTAACCGGTTATATACACCTTTGAATATATATAGCTTGTATATAACCGGTTGTTTACCGTTTTAGAACACAAAAGGAGACTTATCTAATCCGCCAACCGTGCAGTCAAGTTTGAATTTGAGTTACGTATTAATATCCTGATTAGGAGCCCTAATGTAACAATCCAGAATATAATTATGTGTCTTCTCGTGCTCGGCTTTGACTCTCCTTCAAGTCAAACACCGTTCGACGTACCAAGCGACACTTTGCTTCATTCCTGGCCACCAATCATCATTATGAAGATCCTGATATAACAAGTAATCATTTTTCACCTGGCTATTGTATTATATGAGACTCATGTCGCCCCTCCAAATCTCCTCCCAGACGCTTGTTTCTAACCCATTGCCAACCTTCTTATAAATAAAGTTCATTAAATCAACCCCTTTGAACCGCAAGCTACTGAATGTAGTAATAATACTTCTCCACACAGAAGTGTTGTTGATCCCAGTTGAGCAGTTGATCTAGTTTGTTATCTTAGATAAATCTAAAACAACAAGTATATAAGTCGACTTGAATTGTAAAAAACTTAACCAATACGCGGAATATATTGATTAACTTAAGAAGAATAACAAACACACACAATTCACACCAAACACTTCAATATATTGAATACGAGCACTCTGAATAATTCTAAGGGATTACAACCTTGAAGTGTTATAACTCTAGAATAATACGTATAATACTCTAACCCTAGGATCTCCTTTATAGACGGAGTCCTGTTACAAGTTACACAACATACGAATACATCTAACAATATAGAATATACACCATATCCTTTCTATACTTAGCTAGACGCGTATACATCTAATGATCGGGTAATCCGCCGACTTTACGGTATCGGTTAACTCCTTTTCCTTAAAAAAAATCAAATAAAGCCTGATTCCACAAATAACGGTATCTAACCGGTTATATACACCTTTGAATATATATATCTTGTATATAACCGGTTGTTTACCGTTTTAGAACACAAAAAAAGACTTATCTAATCCGCCAACCGTGCAGTCAGGTTTGAATTTGAGTTACGTATTAATATCCTGGCCTAATGTAACAATCCAGAATATAATTATGTGTCTTCTCGTGCTCGGCTTTGACTCTCCTTCAAGTCAAACACCGTTGGACGCTGTTTTACTTTGCTTCATTCCTGGCCACCAATCATCATTATGAAGATCCTGATATAACAAGTAATCATTTTTCACCTGGCTATTGTATTATATGAGACTCATGTCGCCCCTCCAAATCTCCTCCCAGACGCTTGTTTCTAACCCATTGCCAACCTTCTTATAAATAAAGTTCATTAAATCAACCCCTTTGAACCGCAAGCTACTGAATGTAGTAATAATACTTCTCCACACAGAAGTGTTGTTGATCCCAGTTGAGCAGTTGATCTAGTTTGTTATCTTAGATAAATCTAAAACAACAAGTATATAAGTCGACTTGAATTGTAAAAAACTTAACCAATACGCGGAATATATTGATTAACTTAAGAAGAATAACAAACACACACAATTCACACCAAACACTTCAATATATTGAATACGAGCAATCTGAATAATTCTAAGGGATTACAACCTTGAAGTGTTATAACTCTAGAATAATACGTATAATACTCTAACCCTAGGATCTCCTTTATAGACCAGGGAGTCCTGTACAAGTTACACAACATACGAATACATCTAACAATATAGAATATACACCATATCCTTTCTATACTTAGCTAGACGCGTATACATCTAATGATCGGGGTAATCCGGCCGGACTTTACGGTATCGGTTAACTCCTTTTCCTTAAAAAAAATCAAATAAAGCCTGATTCCACAAATAACGGTATCTAACCGGTTATATACACCTTTGAATATATATAGCTTGTATATAACCGGTTGTTTACCGTTTTAGAACACAAAAGGAGACTTATCTAATCCGCCAACCGTGCAGTCAAGTTTGAATTTGAGTTACGTATTAATATCCTGGCCTAATGTAACAATCCAGAATATAATTATGTGTCTTCTCGTGCTCGGCTTTGACTCTCCTTCAAGTCAAACACCGTTCGACGTACCAAGCGACACTTTGCTTCATTCCTGGCCACCAATCATCATTATGAAGATCCTGATATAACAAGTAATCATTTTTCACCTGGCTATGATTGCCAACCTTCTTATAAATAAAGTTCAGTAAATCAACCCATTTGATCCGCAAGCTACTGAATGTAGTAATAATACTTCTCCACACAGAAGTGTTGTTGATCCCAGTTGAGCAGTTGATCTAGTTTGTTATCTTAGATAAATCTAAAACAACAAGTATATAAGTCGACTTGAATTGTAAAAAACTTAACCAATACGCGGAATATATTGATTAACTTAAGAAGAATAACAAACACACACAATTCACACCAAACACTTCAATATATTGAATACGAGCAATCTGAATAATTCTAAGGGATTACAACCTTGAAGTGTTATAACTCTAGAATAATACGTATAATACTCTAACCCTAGGATCTCCTTTATAGACCAGGGAGTCCTGTACAAGTTACACAACATACGAATACATCTAACAATATAGAATATACACCATATCCTTTCTATACTTAGCTAGACGCCGTAGCATACATCTAATGATCGGGGTAATCCGGGCGGACTTTACGGTATCGGTTAACTCCTTTTCCTTAAAAAAAATCAAATAAAGCCTGATTCCACAAATAACGGTATCTAACCGGTTATATACACCTTTGAATATATATAGCTTGTATATAACCGGTTGTTTACCGTTTTAGAACACAAAAGGAGACTTATCTAATCCGCCAACCGTGCAGTCAAGTTTGAATTTGAGTTACGTATTAATATCCTGGCCTAATGTAACAATCCAGAATATAATTATGTGTCTTCTCGTGCTCGACTTTGACTCTCCTTCAAGTCAAACACCGTTTGACGTATAAGCACTTTACTTTGCTTCATTCCTGGCCACCAATCATCATTATGAAGATCCTGATATAACAAGTAATCATTTTTCACCTGGCTATTGTATTATATGAGACTCATGTCGCCCCTCCAAATCTCCTCCCGGGCTTGTTTCTAACCCATTGCCAACCTTCTTATAAATAAAGTTCATTAAATCAACCCCTTTGAACCGCAAGCTACTGAATGTAGTAATAATACTTCTCCACACAGAAGTGTTGTTGATCCCATTGAGCAGATTGATCTAGTTTGTTATCTTAGATAAATCTAAAACAACAAGTATATAAGTCGACTTGAATTGTAAAAAACTTAACCAATACGCGGAATATATTGATTAACTTAAGAAGAATAACAAACACACACAATTCACACCAAACACTTCAATATATTGAATACGAGCACTCTGAATAATTCTAAGGGATTACAACCTTGAAGTGTTATAACTCTAGAATAATATTATAATACTCTAACCCTAGGATCTCCTTTATAGACCAGGGAGTCCTGTACAAGTTACACAACATACGAATACATCTAACAATATAGAATATACACCATATCCTTTCTATACTTAGCTAGACGCGTATACATCTAATGATCGGGGTAATCCGGGCGGACTTTACGGTATCGGTTAACTCCTTTTCCTAAAAAAAAATCAAATAAACCCTGATTCCACAAATAACGGTATCTAACCGTTATATACACCTTTGAATATATATAGCTTGTATATAACGGTTGTTTACCGTTTAGAACACAAAAGGAGACTTATCTAATCCGCCAACCGCGATCAAGTTTGAATTTGAGTTACGATTAATATCCCCGCCTAATGTAACAATCCGAATATAATTATGTGTCTTCGCTCGGCTTTGACTCTCCTTCAAGTCAAACACCGTCGACGTACTGCGACACTTTGCTTCATTCCCGCCACCAATCATCATTATGAAGATCCTGATATAACAAGTAATCATTTTTCACCTGGCTATTGTATTATATGAGACTCATGTCGCCCCTCCAAATCTCCTCCCAGACGCTTGTTTCTAACCCATTGCCAACCTTCTTATAAATAAAGTTCATTAAATCAACCCCTTTGAACCGCAAGCTACTGAATGTAGTAATAATACTTCTCCCACACGAAGTGTTGTTGATCAGTTGAGAGTTGATCTAGTTTGTTATCTTAGATAAATCTAAAACAACAAGTATATAAGTCGACTTGAATTGTAAAAAACTTAACCAATACGCGGAATATATTGATTAACTTAAGAAGAATAACAAACACACACAATTCACACCAAACACTTCAATATATTGAATACGAGCACTCTGAATAATTCTAAGGGATTACAACCTTGAAGTGTTATAACTCTAGAATAATACGTATAATACTCTAACCCTAGGATCTCCTTTATAGACCAGGGAGTCCTTTACAAGTTACACAACATACGAATACATCTAACAATATAGAATATACACCATATCCTTTCTATACTTAGCTAGACGCGTATACATCTAATGATCGGGGTAATCCGGCCGGACTTTACGGTATCGGTTAACTCCTTTTCCTTAAAAAAAATCAAATAAAGCCTGATTCCACAAATAACGGTATCTAACCGGTTATATACACCTTTGAATATATATAGCTTGTATATAACCGGTTGTTTACTGTTTTAGAACACAAAAGGAGACTTATCTAATCCGCCAACCGTGCAGTCAAGTTTGAATTTGAGTTACGTATTAATATCCTGGCCTAATGTAACAATCCAGAATATAATTATGTGTCTTCTCGTGCTCGACTTTGACTCTCCTTCAAGTCAAACACCGTTCGACGTATAGCGCTTACACTTTGCTTCATTCCACGGCCACCAATCATCATTATGAAGATCCTGATATAACAAGTAATCATTTTTCACCTGGCTATTGTATTATATGAGACTCATGTCGCCCCTCCAAATCTCCTCCCAGACGCTTGTTTCTAACCCATTGCCAACCTTCTTATAAATAAAGTTCATTAAATCAACCCCTTTGAACCGCAAGCTACTGAATGTAGTAATAATACTTCTCCACACAGAAGTGTTGTTGATCCCAGTTGAGCAGTTGATCTAGTTTGTTATCTTAGATAAATCTAAAACAACAAGTATATAAGTCGACTTGAATTGTAAAAAACTTAACCAATACGCGGAATATATTGATTAACTTAAGAAGAATAACAAACACACACAATTCACACCAAACACTTCAATATATTGAATACGAGCACTCTGAATAATTCTTAGGGATTACAACCTTGAAGTGTTATAACTCTAGAATAATACGTATAATACTCTAACCCTAGGATCTCCTTTATAGACCAGGGAGTCCTGTACAAGTTACACAACATACGAATACATCTAACAATATAGAATATACCAATGTTGCAAAAATCGTGAATCGGTAGCCCGATTGACCACCTGCGTATGTCGGTCAAGTCGGGATTAATGCGATGATTCGGATTGACATTTCCTGCGATTTTTGGTATTTCGGAACAAACTAAAAATCTTAGATTCCAAGCTGCTATGTTTCCAAACCTCAATAAAAGGCTCCATTCGATTATGATGCCCATTGTGCGTTATAAGTGAAATATATAATCCCCAAATTAAGTATAATGCCTAAATTATTATTATTTTTAAAATGACCGATTTGCCGGATTCGCCGATTTTTACCGAATCGGCCGATTTTGACCGAATCGGCCGATTAATCGGCCGATTTTTGACCGCTTCGAGGTCGATTTTATCCTAGGCCGATTTTTCGACCGATTTTCAAAAATCGCCAAGGTCCTCGGCCGATTACCGATTAATCGGCGATTAATCGGCCGAGTTGACCGATTTTTGCAACACTGGAATATACACCATATCCTTTCTATACTTAGCTAGACGCGTATACATCTAACGATCGGGGTAATCCGGCCGGACTTTTCGGTATCGGTTAACTCCTTTTCCTTAAAAAAAATCAAATAAACCCTGTATATAACCGGTTGTTTACCAATCAAAAAGAACAAATGAGTATCAAAAAGAAATGTGAATTAAAAAGTACAAACGTGAATAAAAAGGAACAAATCTATTTCAAAAAGAACAAATGAGTAACAAAAAAAACAAATGTGTAACAAAAAGAACAAATGAGAATCAAAAAGAAAAATTAAAGTATCAAAGAGAACAAATCAGAATCAAAAAGAACAAAAGTGAATTAAAAAGCACAAATGATACATTTGTGCTTTTTAATTCACTTTTCTTTTGATACTCAGTTTTTTGAATCACATTTGTTCTTTTTGTCACTCATTTGTTATTTTCAATACCAATTTGTTCTTTTTAAATCTTATTTGTTCTTTTTTATTCACATTTGTACTTTTTAATTCACATTTGTTCTTTTTGATTCTGATTTGTTCTTTTTGATACTCATTTGTTCTTTTTGAGTCTCATTTGTTCTTTTAATTCACATTTGTTCTTTTTGTCACTCATTTGTTCTTTTCCATACTAATTTGTTCTTTTTGAATCTTATTTGTTCTTTTTGATTCTCATTAGTTCTTTTTGTTACTCATTTGTTCTTCTCAATACTCATTTGTTTTTTTTGAATCTCATTAGTTCTTTTTGATTCTCATTACGCGAGCCAGGTCATTACTAATTTGTTCTTCTCAATACTCATTTGTTCTTTTTGATTCTGATTTGTTCTATTCACATTTGTACTTTTTAATTCACATTTGTACTTTTTAATTCACATTTGTTCTTTTTGATACTCATTTGTTCTTTTTGATACTTATTTGTTCTTTTTTATTCTGATTTGTTCTTTTTGATTCTCATTTGTTCTTTTCAATACTCATTTGTTCGTTTTAATTCTGATTTGTTCTTTTTGATTCTCATTTGTTCACTCATTTGTTCTTTTTGATTCTGGTTTGTTCTTTTTGATTCTCATTTGTTCTTTTTGTTACTCATTTGTTCTTTTCAATACTAATTTGTTCTTTTTGAATCTTATTTGTTCTTTTTGATTCTCATTAGTTCTTTTTGTTACTCATTTGTACTTCTCAATTAATTCACATTTGCACTTTTTAATTCACATTCACATTTGTTCTTCTCAATACTCATTTGTTCTTTTCAATACTCATTTGTCCTTTTTGTTACTCATTAGTTCTTTTTGTTACTCATTTGTTCTTCTCAATACTCATTTGTTCTTTTTTATTCACATTTGTACTTTTTAATTCACATTTGTTCTTTTTGAAACTCATTTGTTCTTTTTGATACTTATTTGTTCTTTTTTATTCTGATTTGTTCTTTTTGATTCTGATTTGTTCTTTTTGAATCTTATTTGTTCTTTTTGATTCTCATTAGTTCTTTTTGTTACTCATTTGTTCTTCTCAATACTCATTTGTTCTTTTTGAATCTCATTAGTTCTTTTTGATTCTCATTACGCGAGCCAGGTCATTACTAATTTGTTCTTCTCAATACTCATTTGTTCTTTTTGATTCTGATTTGTTCTATTCACATTTGTACTTTTTAATTCACATTTGTACTTTTTAATTCACATTTGTTCTTTTTGATACTCATTTGTTCTTTTTGATACTCATTTGTTCGTTTTGATTCTGATTTGTTCTTTTTGATTCTCATTTGTTCTTTTCAATACTCATTTGTTTGTTTTGATTCTCATTTGTTCTTTTTGTTACTCATTTGTTCTTTTCAATACTAATTTGTTCTTTTTGAATCTTATTTGTTCTTTTTGATTCTCATTAGTTCTTTTTTTTACTCATTTGTATTTTTCAATACTCATTTGTACTTTTTTATTCACATTTGTACTTTTTAATTCACATTCACATTTGTTCTTCTCAATACTCATTTGTTCTTTTCAATACTCATTTGTTCGTTTTGATTCTGGTTTGTTCTTTTTGTTACTCATTAGTTCTTTTTTGTTACTCATTTGTTCTTCTCAATACTCATTTGTTCTTTTTTATTCACATTTGTACTTTTTAATTCACATTTCTACTTTTTAATTCACATTTGTTCTTTTTGATACTCATTTGTTCTTTTTGATACTTATTTGTTCTTTTTTATTCTGATTTGTTCTTTTTGATTCTGATTTGTTCTTTTTGAATCTTATTTGTTCTTTTTGATTCTCATTAGAATAAAAAAGAACAAATAAGTATCAAAAAGAACAAATGAGTATCAAAAAGAACAAATGTGAATAAAAAGTAGAAATGTAAATTAAAAAGTACAAATGTGAATAGAACAAATAATTGAAAGAACAAATGAGTAACAAAAAGAACTAATGAGTACAAAAGAACAAACCAGAATCAAAACGAACAAATGAGTATTGAAAAGAACAAATGAGTATTGAGAAGAACAAATGTGAATGTGAATTAAAAAGTACAAATGTGAATAAAAAAGTACAACATTTCTACTTTTTAATTCACATTTGTTCTTTTTGATACTCATTTGTTCTTTTTGATACTTATTTGTTCTTTTTTATTCTGATTTGTTCTTTTTGAATCTTATTTGTTCTTTTTGATTCTCATTAGTTCTTTTTGTTACTCATTTGTTCTTTTTTATTCTGATTTGTTCTTTTTGATTCTTATTTGTTCTTTTCAATACTCATTTGTTCGTTTTGATTCTGATTTGTTCTTTTTGATTCTCATTTGTTCTTTTCAAGGGTCAGTATTCCTAGACTCGGTAATGGTTTAGAAAAATCACAAGTGATTTGGGAAAGTCATTTATGATTTCGCACATGATTAGCGATTGGGAGCTCGTTGACCTAACGTGTCTTGTATTCTTTATCTGTTTCTCCATGCCTTTCAAAATTTCTCTATTAGCAACCTCTATCTGACCATTGGTTTGTGAAGGAAGTCCTACTCCGACAAGTGATTTGGGAAAATCATTTATGATTTCACACAACTTATTTTTGATCTGCGAGAGCTCATCGACCCAACATGTCTTGTATTTCTTCATCTAGTTCTTGACGCCTTTCAAAATTTCTCGCTTAGCAACCTGCAGACGTTTGATTTATTCAAAATCATAACCTTTCTTCTAAGAGTAGTGACCTGATTGCTTTGTGTGATATGATTAGTGCTCAATCCACGATCATTGGCTTGTGAATAAATTCTAACCCTTACAGGGCTTGTGAGCACTAACCCAATCCCGGAAGTAATTGGGTCATATTCTAGAAGAAGGTTGTGATTTAGAAAAATCATAAAATTACTTGTGATTTTTTCTAAATTACAACCATTCTTCTAAGAATACTGACCTAATTGACTCTCATGTCGGGGCAGGACTTCATTCGTAAGCCAATCGTTAGGCGGAGGTTACTAATAGAAGAATTATGACATGCGTCGAGACACGAACAAAGGAATAAATGATATGTTGGGTCGGTGAGCTATATCGCAAACCAAAAGTAAGTTGTGCAAAATCACAAATGAGGGTCGATGAGCTCTCAATCGCTAATCATGTGAAAAATCACTAAACCATAACCGAGTCTAAGAATTCTAACCAAATTCTGTTGATGGAGCAGTCAGCGCAGTGTTACTAACAGATAGGGATTCAGTACAAACCCCTGTCTATTTTGTAAGCAATGAGCTCAAGAAGACGGAGATGAACTACAGCGCCATGGAAAAATTAGTTCGGCATTGGTGTTTTGCTTTGCTAAACGGATACCAGAGTACTTCCAAAGCGCGCAGATAGCAGTAATCCGCGACCAACCAATCAAACAAATCATCTCCAAGCCCGATGCATCGGGGCGGCGCAAAAATGGAGTGTGTTGCTCGGTGAGCACAACATCACTTACAGAACCCGGACTGCGGTAAAGGGCAAATACTCGCAGACTTCATCATTGAAAAACCGGAACGGATGACGCACCCGCTCCAAGTACAAAGGAACTACTAGACCCATGGATCTTGTTCCGAGATGGATCCTCTTGCATAGATGGGTGGGGAGCGAGGCCTCATCCTCACAAACCCCGAAGGAATGGAGTTCACATACGCCTTGTGTTTGAATTCACAAGCAACAATATAATGAGGCGAGTATGAAGCCCTAATAACGGACTCATTATCGCATCTCGATGGGTATGCACGCAACCTAGAAGCGAATGTAGATTCCAGACTGGTAGCCAACCACGTGTTGGGTGAGTACGTAGCCAAGGAGGAAAACATGATCCAGTACCTCGACAAAACAAAGGCATTGATTCATTGCTTTGACAGGTTTACCATCAAACAGGTCCCAAGAGGGGAAAACCACAAGGCGGATGCATTAAGCAAAATCGCATCCACAAGCTTTGCACACCTATCCAAACAGGTGTTGGTGGAAACATTGAAGAACAAATCCATCTCAGAAATGGAAGTATCCACGGTAATAGAGGAAGACGGACCTACGTGGATGAAACCGATAGTCGAATTCATAAGCAAGGGAGTATTACCCCATGAGCAGAAGGCAGCCCGAAAGATACGGCGCACAGCGCAAAGGTTTGAACTTCGGGACAACATACTATATCGACGTTCTTTCTTGCAACCATGGCTCCGCTGTGTTGGTCCCCTACAAGCAAATTATGTCTGAGAAATCCACGAAGGTTCATGCGGCATGCATTCGGACCACGCGATGCTGTGGTGGCTGGCGTGCTTACGGTCGGGATACTATTGGCCCACCATACGCGGCCAGGCGGATTTAATAAGAAAGTCAGCGTGCCAAGTTCACGACCCATTCCCCGCCAACCACAACAAGAGCTAACACCAATTACGGCACCATGGCCATTCCACAAGTGGGGTATCGACATCGCAGGTCCCTTTCCTGTCGCAGCCGGAGGATTAAAATTCGTCATAGTCGTCATAGACTACTTCACCAAGTGGATCGAAGCAAAGCGGCGGTAACAATCAGCGGCAACCGGTGAAGCGCTTTGTATGGGAAAACATCGTATGTTTTCGGTCTGCACCGAAATCATCTCGGACAACGGGAAACAATTCTGTGATAACCCTTTCAAGGACTGGTGCGAGAAGCTAAACATCACACAGCACTTTGCGTCAGTTAAACACCCACAAACCAACGGCCTAGTTGAACGGGCTAATCAAAGCCTGGGTGAAGGAATCAAGGCACGCTTGGACACACACAAAGGAAGATGGGTAGAAGAACTTTCGCATGTTCTGTGGGCACTTCTATAAAACCAGCGGGGACACCCCTTCTCTCTAGTCTGGGGACGTAAGGCGTCATACCAGTAGAGATCGGATGCCAACTATCCGCATTGTTTGAAATCAATGTGGCAACCAATGATGACGAGAGGCGTGTGACTTAGACTTGCTAGAAGAAACGGCGCCAGCTATAAGGAGGCAAAATCAAAGTCGAGGATGAAGGGATACTATATATGGCGCTAAAGTCGTGAGTGTTTCATTCGGACAAGGTGACTTCGGCGCCAATGATGCGAGCCAAGCGGAAGACGGGCAAGCTTGGACCAAAGTGGGAAGGACCCTATGAGGTTCTGAAGCACTAGGAATGGCGTACAAAGCTCGAGGCTTGGATGGTCGTGAACGCGGCGCATATGGAACATCTGCAACCTCAAAAGGTGCTACCTATAGGAATGGCTACGGCCCGGCGCACAAGCGCTCAGGCACTTTACTAAAGTACCCAATAAACATCTATGTATTTACTTTTTTATTTCCCTTAGTTTAATGTCTTATTTGTTTCTCATAAAAACTTGCAAGTATTAATAAAACGTCGCGGTTTCTAGCTAACTCCGCGACACATTTCAATTTGTTATTTCCATATACTGTGTGTCTTAACAATTTTTTATCCCTTGCCTACATGGCGTGCATGCACTACAATAAACCCACGACGGTAAAAGGATAAGTTAACCTACTAAACAACTTGTTGAGTAAGAGGGTTGCAAACCCATCAACACCGGATCACGTATCCTTGTTAAACACCTTGTTCTCAAGACGTTGGAATAAGTTTGTATAAATTCAGTGCGCAACATATATGCATATGTTGCACGTTTAACAACTTTGGAACCAAGACACTTGATTCCTTAACGTGATATTTACAGTACGCTGCATATCACAACATACACGATTATGCTAAAAAAACAAAATACTTAGAAATTATCTCTCAAGTATATTACGATTTTCATACATGACTATGGACTTCTCATATTATTCGCACCAGTGTACATCTTTGACCCTTATGCGATACATACGTCTTTCACACAAAGACAAACATACAAGCACGCACATTACAAGTTGCAACAATATTCATACACAAAAGAAGATTTTTATTAAATAACTACGAGTTATTACAAAAGGATAATTATTCTACAAAGTACAAACTACCAGCTATTACAACGCTCAAGGGACGAGCTACCCACGCGGTCGGCCGACTCCTTAATCTCGCTCATCCTCTTCAACAAATCGGAATCCTGACGCGACACGGTGGCAACACTAACAAGCACCCCGTCAGACCGAGGGAGGTGAGCTGCGCCAACGCCACACAAAATGGCCTTGCCCTTAATGCCTTCCTTCTTGGCGAGCCTAGAAGCATGCGCTTCCAAAACCTGCTTCAGCGGCACTTCCTTCTCCAAAGCAAAAGGGTTCAATATGTCTTTGGGACGAACAAAAACAGGCACCTGCAACTGAGACTCATGCGGTTTCAAGAAATAATCTGGTTGTGCCTCCGCATTCTCACCACGATGCCTGGCCAATGTTAGCCCTTCCATTATTACCCCTATAGGGTAATCCTGGTCGCGCTCCAGCTCCCCAATCATTGGAAGTTCCAAGGACTTTACTTTTTCCATTGCAGACACCAGCTCGCCATACGCATCAGCGTTATATCCAGGTACCTTATCAATTGATACCTTCAACAAGTTAGACTCATGCAGTTTCTCTACAGCCTCTGCCTTACCGCGCTCCAATGCGCATTGCACCACCTCCCCGAAGGCATCTACCACTTCCCGACTCCAAGCGCGGCAAGTAAGCAAACCATGGCCTATGAGCCACCTGCGCTCCGCAATGGTAGACAGGAGTTGGGGATACAACTCTTCGTCGTACTCTATGCTGAGCTTGCGCAGTTTCATCTCTTGCGCTTCTAGGGCATGCCAGGCGTCTTGTGAACGAAGAAGTTTTCAAGCTGTGAAGTCATCTCCTCTTTGCCCTTCTCCAAATATTTCAATGCCCATTGACACGCAGACTTGTACCCTGAAGCCTCTGCGCGCTCTTGATTTAGTTGGCCCATCAACGCCATCTTCTCATCAGCCTACTTCTGGGCATACACAGAAAGGCTCTCCGCCTCAACTTGGGCACTGGCCAGCTGCGACTCCAGCAAGGCAATCTTCTGATCTTTTTGAGCGCCTTGACTATTTTCACCAGAGATTTGAGCCCTTAGCTTCTCAACCAGCGCAGTTTGATGTGCAGACACATGCACCAACTCTTCAACCAGTTGCCCCACTGATGCATCCCCAGCGGACAAATCCTCATCCTTGTGACTACGCGGTTCGGACCGCGCGGAGTAAGAAGAATGCACAGGACTATTATGGGGGGGGGAGGGGGGCGACTCCGCACCCTGTTCAAACCTGCAGGCACAGACATAGAATTCTCAGTTTCTCATATGACTAGTTGAAAAAGAAAAAAGAGAAGAACAAAAATATTGTCGAGATTACTTACTGTGGGCCAGAGACATTCGCTGATGGGTGCGATGACGCAGCTTCACTTGCAGATGATTCCACATTGAAGACCACAGGGCGTTTTTTCCTCGAGGAGCTCGCGCCATCCTCTCCGAGCATCCTTTTACGTTTTAGCCCGGACTCTTGCTCCTCCTCCTCGTCCATGGGCTGCTCCACTGCTACGGGTGGTGGCTGCGCTATTGGGGAGGGCACCCTAGGGCTTGGCACGCTTTGCAGCGGCGTCGCTTCTACTGCAACTGAAGAACTGGTCCCGGTTTCTCCTATGTTCAACTCCAAGGTACGCCCTGCGGTGGTGTCCTGTATCGGCTCTTCTCCTTCTTTCAAGGGCCGTACCCCTGTCTTTACTTCAACTGGCTTGGCTAGGTGCACCACGGTGAATAGATCCATCTCTGCGCAATGAAAGACAACAAATAACACAAGTTATATAATGCGAGGAAAAAGGCAGAAAGCTCTTACATTAACTACAAAAAGGGGTGCGGAAGAATGAGTACCCACCCTGGCCATTGGCGCCTAAGAAAATTGGCATCTCATCCGGCATACCAAAAATTACGGTGATGCCCATATGCACCAAAAATTCCTCGGGGTAGGAACTAATCGGGATGCGGTTAGCATTTATCGATTCCGCATCCTCGGCGACATAAGATCGGGCAAGGGCACTCATCCCTCTGCGTGCCACCGGTGTAAAAATTATAATGCCACGGAAAGCATGTGTCGTCTACCCAAAAAAAAAAACTCCCTCCAATTTCTAAGTGAATCTAGTTTATCAGTATAACACTGAAGTCTACCAGCGCGCTTAGCAAAGGATACCCACCCATGTGCCCATGTCGTGTGATAAAAGGCGCGGAATAGGTGGATGGTTGGGTTAATCGCCAGTAGACGGCAATTCACCTCAAAATTGGTAATTTTAGCCGCACCGATGCAGGGCAACTGGGATATGTGCAGATTGTAATAGTTTAATACATCGCACAGAAAGCGGGCGAGGGCACACGTTGATTCGCGAATTCAAAAGCGTGTATATACCCACTTTCCTCCGAAAGTCCGCAATAGATGCGGCGCACCGGAACAACCGGATGCACGTCAAGGGGTATAAAGTAATCCGAGGTGAATTCTAAAAGATCGCTCTCGGTGAGGTCGAAGGTGAAGTCAGACAATTGTTTGACCATGGTATTTTTTGAGAAAGCGCACGCGCGGCTACCTTTGAAATAGGTGGTTTTCTGGATTGCAAATGCAAAGGTTCTTGAACAATGGCGGATTGAGTTTTCTTTTCTTGTGAGAAACACAGTGAAAATGAAGCGATGTGTTATATACTTTTTCTCATCCACACGATGAGTAACACGTGGACCCCACTTACACTAACTGTGTGGCTGAGATAGCTTGATGGGACGCTCTGATTACTTTCCCCGACTTAAAGGCCCATTTTTTAATCCCATGTCTAGATACAATGTACCGGTGGGTATATTTTTATGGCTTCTTGGCTACGCTTCGAAGTTTTTTTCAATGACTACGGTTATTAGTCTAGCATCCGCAGTTAGTCTCTGCGCATACTAGACTGGGGGGACATGATGACGTATAGTCTATATCCGGGTCACGAACCCGACTAACGTCCAACACTAACTTAGCCCGGTACGAACTGGGCTAAGCCGATTAGATGTTTGGGCTTACGAAGGCCCAAACCCAAAGCTATTCATGGAATAGATATCGGATATCTCCTAATTATGGAGATTATCATTCCCAACCGACTTAGGCGGGATACGCCGAAGGTTGAGGAACACGGAACCAACAAGGATTCCGTGTGTATATAAAGGGAATCCCATCCCTCGTTAAAGGTATGATCTACAAACCCTAACTATCCTTTAACCCTAAACCGATTACTTACTCTCACGCCGGAGGATAATCGTGGGAGACAATCCCACGATAAGCCTGACGGTGTTTTCTGTCTCTTAGTGCGCAGGTCTCAAGCAACAATCAGCAATTAGTACGAGAGCCGAAGCCCCGAACAAGGAACGCCCATCTTTTGTATCAACACAATCTTCACGTGATCCATGACAATCCATATTCTCACATGTACCCATAGGACAGTACACAAGGCAAATAAAAAAATATATCAATAACCAACCAGTACCTTGTCTAGAGCAACACAGTAGAGATAATCAAATGACGGTGACCTCACCGACCAATCACAATGATCAAACTAATATGTCACTTTCACCCACGTGATCACAATATTTGAAAATTATGATAACAAATTAGAATAATAGCCACGAATGTGAACCAATTAGAAGACAACTCCACCATAACACTCATACGCTGCACCACACACGAATATCTCCAAATAACTTATAATTGATTTTCTGAAAAATCCCTTCAGCAGCCAACTTCAATAGTAAATATCTTTTGATTGAAAGCTCAGATCGAAGATCCCTTCGGTGGAAAGTTATATGACTATATAGAGAACATCCACCTAAAATTTCGTCCCGATCCAACGGTTAACGAAAAAGTTATTGCCATTTCAAAACAGTGCTGTATAAAAATAAGAAAATTTTGAGATCCGAATTTTTCGTCTTTTTCATCATTCTTCGACACATAAAACCTTGTGATCCTAGATATCACGAGCCCCAGGCTCTGATACCACATGTAAAGATCGTTGAAAGCTCTTAGACTATGTCTAATATTATATCTAGGAACACATAATAATGAAAGCGGAATATTCAAATATAGAATCAACATTATTATGAACAAGGTTTTTCATTATCATAAACTAACTAACTAACTAAACCCTAGGCGTTTTCCCTACGCCTAGGTTCACACACACACACACCTTTTAGGTTTACATCTTTTACGTACTATAAAACTAATGACCTTATGTCTCTTTATATACTAGAGACATCTAGGGTTTACAAGAGGAATCATAATACAATTAGGAAACTAAATATTCTTTTAAGCATATCTTCTAGAATCTTCCAAATCCTCCATCTTTTTGTAATTTCCCTTCTTGTCACGTTTAGTCCTTCATGTTTCATTCTTCTTGTTTTGTATCATCAAATCTATCATAGACCCGACAGTATAGCTTAGCACAACCTCATATAAAGGTGTGTGATTTGTGCATTCAAATTTTAACGGCCTCAAAATATATATCCTTTATATAGTTTAGGTTTCAAAGTTCACTTCAAACATCAAAAAGTTAACAATATATGAAATAATATTTCAATAATTGTCAAACTCTAGTCGGTAAAAGATATAAACTAACTCATAGATTAAAAAAAAAAAAAAAAAAAAAAAAAACATTACAATATATTTTTATCGTTATGTTTACTTATTATATAAATTTAGGGAAGAGATCTAGTGAAAAGAGAAATTGAAATAAGAAGAATGAGAAGAAATTCGAGCCACGCATTTCAAATGGGGAGAAGAAATTTAAGGGAAGATGCATCTATTTCTTTATGTGCATCTGAAATATGCGGCTGTGGTTTCTTCTCACCATTCTCATTTTAATTTTACTTCCCATTTGATCCTTACTCCATAGGGAGCCCAACTACTACAATGCAAATTAATGAGCTCTTCCAATGAAATAGCTCTTTAATTTGATACCAAACTTTTTTTATTTTATTCGAAATATCTTATCATCGCCTGAATTTTGGTCATTATAGAAAAGTCATAACCGGATCAAATCGACTTCCAAATTAAAGTTACCCGTCAAAATAACATGTTTGTGAATATATATTATTCTATCAAACTTGACAAAAATGTAATGATATACATTCGAGAATGTGAAATCTGAACTTAACTTTAAACTTTAAATAGTTGAGAAATGATATATTTTTTTTGTTAATCTTCATGGCTCATGAGTATTAACTATTTTTTTAATATCCATGGTTTTGTTTATATAAAGAAAAAATATGGCTGGTTTATTATAATTTAATAATGACATATTAAATTACATGTGAAGATAAGGTTATCATCTCATTAGTATTATCTATATTAACTAAAAAGCGGGGAACACATGTGCTCATGCCATGTGTCCCAGCATTTATTGCTAAGTTTCGCAACTTGGCAAGAATGGCCCCTCAGGTTTAGGTGTCGCTGCAAACTAAATCCAAACATTAAATGCAAAGTTTCACAACTTGGCAAAAACAGTCCCTAAGGTTTAAGTATCGTTGCAAAGTAAGTCCGAACATTAAATGAAAAGTTTCACAACTTGGCAAAAACAGCCCCTGAAGTTTAAGTGTCGCTACAAAATAAGTCCTTAGAAGCCAATCCCGCTGCATCGCGCGGGTTTCTACACTCGTATATACTAAAAGGCAGGACCAAAACTTTTGCAAAAGCACGCATTAATTGCAAACTTTCCTAACTTGACAACAATAGTCCTTAAGGTTCAAGTAGCGCTGCAAAATAAGTCCTGCATCATTAATTGTTATCTATAGCAATCTGGCAAAAATAGTCCCTAAGGTTTAAGCGACGTTGCAAAGTAAGTCCTTTGAAACCAATCCCGCTGCATCGCGCGGGTTTCGACACTCGTTATCTATAATATAAATTTTGTGTTGAGTCACTTGATTTTCTCGATCAACTTTTTGCATTCAAGAATCAGAAAGATATATAGTATAGTACTTTTCAAGTTTGAACATGTAATGATTAATCATATCTTATTTTCAGAAGGGTTTATAGACAGATAGGTTACCCAACTTTCCAACTTTATTCGCCTAAGTTACCAAACTTTTATTTTGTTCACTTCGGTTACTGAACTTTAGTTAAGCATTCAACCTCTATTTTTTCAGTGTAATCAAAGTAACCCAAATGCATTTTTTTAGGTAAGTTAAGTAACCTAAATGTAGCAATTTTTAAAATTAAGTAATCTGTTTGCACAAAAAAAAAAGTTTGGTAACTTAGACGAATAAAGTTGAAAAGTTGGGTAACCTATCTGTCTATAAACCCTTTTCAGAACTGAAAAGTTTTTTTAGGAGAGTTGGCAGTTGGGTATAATCTCGTATCATGGAGTTGGTATCATAAAAAAAGTGATGCTACTTCAACACTTTTGGCCATAACATCACTTTTGCCCATGATATCAAAACACTCATCCTTCGGTGTGGTTTCTCAATACCCCGCTAAAACACACATAAAAAAAAGGGTTTGGCGTGAGCTGCTGGCCACGGCGCGAAAACCGACCAACCCACATGCGGTGTGGTTTCTCAAGCCGTCGTGTGGCGCCGACATCGATGATTTGAGCCATCGGCAATCGTACCGGGCTAAATATACAAAGTGAAGTGTGATATAAGTTTTGAGTTGATTAATTATATATATCTTCCATGTTGATTAATTAATTTATAAATCATATGTTATTTTTCTTTCTAATTCTGGGTTCACACTTCTGTAAACTCCAAAACTGTCTTACAAGATGACTTGACAATTCGACATATAATGACAACTTAAAACATATACCAAAAATAGCTAGGGATAAAAAAGTAACATGTTTCTATAGATATGCCATTTGTGCTCTAATTTCTAAATAACTTGTAATTTGTAAGGGAGATGATTTGTACACTTCACAATTTAATTGACACACTCCATTTTAGTATGTATTGCCATTTATGCCCTTACATCATTCATACTCTTTTTCACTCTTCTAAGGGTATAAATGGCAATACACACTAAAACAGAGTGTGCCAATCAAATTATAAAGTGTACAAATCACATCTTAATTTGTAAATGCCCATATCTGGTTATAGTTTGTATATATATCGTCTCTTAGTAGTATTTGTTAATCCATCCACGAGTAGTTTGACATGGCACCATATATCATTATATTGTCCTTTATAGTTTAGCACTTTAGACTTATCGAGTTATCGACACAAAGATATCATGCATAAATTGACCCACGTCGACAAAAGTCAGTGAAAAAAATACTTGATACTGGTTGACCCACGTCGATAAATTTACCCTGCTTATAACTAATCAAGTCCATAATACCACTGTAATTAAGAAATTAATAACCTAAGATTATGAAATCATCGTTTTGCATGTTAATAATATTTTTCATGATATTATTTGAGTTTTAACAAGCATTATCTAGCAACCTCAAAGTCGAAAGTAATGGATTATGTACACTCGGGTGACTTTTACAGTTTCCACTAATTAAAATTACCGCAAAAGAATACTAGTAGCTAGTTCACAATTTCACACTTAAAATTAGCTCAAATGTCTTATATATCTTCTACCTATGTGAGGCGGATTGTTACAAAATCAAACATTTCGCGTATACATAAATCATACAATTCTCGATCCTTCATGCTCATGACGTAAGGCCAACCAGATTCACATATGTAGTGACTTGCTATGCATGTACTTCTGTCAGTTTGTTAATATATATGTTGAAGAATGTTCCAAAAGAATATGTACGTTACGGCAAGCTCAACTTTCATTTTGATAAGTTGTTTCTATGATCATCAGTATACGACTATATGCAACAGATTGAGACTTTTGAGTCCCTTTCAAGGATGAGAATTTAGATTTTGCAAGCCTCACAATTTGACTAGCATGGGAAGTGCGAATTATTAGAAAATGATGGCAATTTCAACTGGTTAACTTTAAGTATGCTGAAAGAAATGTAACGTTTTGAGTATATAAAAGCAATATATAATACTTTGTATCGAATATTATTGTTGTATCTCGTCTACTAACATATTAAATAGAACATATAAACACTCACACAAAGTGACGGTGTATATAGTGATTAATAATTATATGGGCTAATAACCTATTAACGCATCATACTTGTTACAAATGTCAGTTCGACGTAGCGAATAAAAAAAATACCTCTTTTAGACATTAAACTTGACATTGTTGTCTTCAATTGAGTAATAAAGATAAAATACAAAATTGTGATGACCATTTTACCCTTGAATTTTTAAAAATTGCATCCATTGTCCAAAAGGTAAATTACATAAATGATCCCTCTACGTTATTATACATTATACCAACAATCTTTTATCACTAGTTTCTTGCTAGAGCATTATCAATGGCATGCTGTTAAAATAGTTTAATGTTTTTCATTCAGTAGACGTTGTTACCTTAAAAAGAAACAATGTTTGTTCAGCTCAAACTTTAAGCCAGTTCTAAACCAACACCAAGCCACTGTATACATTTAAATCTGACCCGGTTCTGAACCATTGTAAATCCCTAAGAACCAAGCATAAATGCAAGAAGAAAAAAAAATGATTGAATGAAACAGCCGAGACCCACACGAGACCCCAAGATACCAGAAAGACATAAAATACAGTATAACATAACCAGCAACAACAATTCTACATTACAAATCTTGTTCGGATTTCTCAATGAACATGCTTCATACTGACGCAACCACTTGATAAAAAAAAACCCCAATTTTACAAGCCCTAATTTCAACAATCAGCCAAATTACCCAACCAAAATCTAATTAAATTGACACAGTTAATTGAAATGATTTCAATTAGAGATTCACGGTGGTAATTGTTATTTGGGATTTTGGATAAAGGTGGTAATTGTTATTTGGGATTCACGGTGGTGTTACTAGAGTTGGGAGTTTGATATTTGGATAAAGGTGGTAATTGTTATTTGGGATTTTGGATAAAGGTGGTAATTGTTATTTGGATATTGTAACTGATAAGCTTATGTTGTGATGGAGTGGACATTTGGGAAGCCATTAAAAAGAGAGAAGGCAACCCACTGTGATGGAGTGGACAGATGGTTGTGTTCGGGTACCACATTGGGTTTCTCTTGATGCTCAAATATCAATCGGTCTGGGCTATATATCGTTTTCTTGCTTCAACTGGTTCGTAAGGTTAGTCTGCAAATGACAGCTGATGGGTAAATAAAAGGAAAAAAGCAAGTGGTATTTTAATAATAGTCAAAGTATTGGTTTTAGCCTTTTCTGTTAGTTCGCTATTTTTGCTTATGGCTTCAGGGAAGAGTATTTCTATTGTGGGTCACCATATGTTTGAAACGAATTAGGATGTGTTGACACTCTTTTTGTTAATCTAAATTATGTTGATATTTGGGATTGTTTGTATGTTACGGATCGAGAAAAACATCCGGAAAAAGTGCAGGTTTGCTGCTAAAACGGCAGCTGTAATCAGAAATAAGCATTGCTTTTAGTCACGACATGTCGTGGCTAAAACGTATAATGATTTTCCAAATTAAGACTTATAGCCACGACTACGTCGTGTCTAAAAGTTTTTAATTAAAGAATCATTATACTTTTAGTCACGACCTGTCGTGACTAAAAGTATTTTAATGTTAATTTTTTTGCCACGAAAGGTCGTGGCTAAAGGTTCAACATTAAAAATATGAATATACTTTTAGCCACGATATAGTCGTGGCTAAAAGATTTAAAAATATTTTAATAGGTTTTTTTACTATATCTTTTCAAACTTTATAGTGACGCATGTCGTGTCTAAAAACTGTTGACTTTCGTGGCTAAAAATGTTCGTGACTAAAAGTATGAACCTTTCGTGACAATAGGTCTTTAGCCACGGGGATTTAGACACGCCGATTTAGCAACGCTTTTTCGTGGTATGATCAACTGTGGACTACTTTTTATATGAATAATAATTTTGTTATATTTATAGGTGTCACAAATATTAAAAAAAATAATCCACGTATATTAGTGTGTACAATTAAATTAAAAATACACTTATATGTGTCACAAATGTTTTCTCACTTTTTATCGTAAACATTTTTTGCAATTTTGTCACACTTTTAGGTGTGGACATTCAAAACATATTTCCAAATTTTTAACCATAGAAATTTTATATAATATCTCCATACTTATATTAGTAGGAAAATTTCCCACACCTATTATTACCACACATGAGAAAGTGTGGACTTTATAATTTTACACATTCTTAGCCGTGACCATTTAGCGTTTAAAATGTGAAGAATTCAACTAATTTTTTTTAGTGAACACAAACTTGAAAAAGACTCACGTAAATATAACCCAAGTTATAAATACAAACAGGGAAAATCCATTCCCTTGATTCTTTGATCCCAATTCAATTGTTGTTTGATGTTCATCTCTCTTGACAATAGTTTGCCTTTCTAATGTTCTGCCTTGATGAATGGAAGAGACCCACAATTTATATTTAATTTACACTAATAAACACATATAACCTTTGTTATACTCTTGAGCAAAACCTATAACACAAATCGAAGGTACATCTATAACCGTAATAGAAAAGTTAGCTATCACTTGACTATGTGACATGTATTAAGCAGATTTGATGAATTACAGAGGTTACATGACATTAAATAGAAAACTAATTAACCTAAACCTAGTAACTAACTGGAACCCAACGAGCTTGCGGGTCATTATTATCTAACATTACTGACACTGATAAAATGTAAATAAGTAACATTAGAATATTCAATAATTATCTCTTTAAATTTTAGAAAAATTAATACAATTAAGTTTTATGTTGAATCATTTGCTTATTTTTTAATATTTTGTGAGGTTGATGGGTGAGAAAATGTAATTTCATGATTGATCAATCATCATATATATCTTCATTTATAAAATGGTTGCTTTCCTTAAACAATGTCTTCATTCAGCTAGAGTACACAGAGTGAAGGATATTCTCAGGCTGAAAATATACAAGTGACACGACCCGTTTACATGAACATGTAATAAATAAAGGTGATCAGTACATGCGTACACATGCTAAAAGAATAGGCATTGTAGGTTTATACTCCATCAATTTAGAAGAGTCACCCCACCATAGATCAATCATTATTTATTTCATTTATAGCATAACTCAATCACTAAACAATCATTGCTATCACATTTAATTATTTTTTTGTTTTTTACAATTATTTTTTTGGTTTATTTAGTAGTACCCTTTAACAAAAGAGATAACTCTTGGGGTTCAAGGATCAATCAAAGGTAAGCGTATTCATGAGGGTCAAAGATCAATCAAGGGTTCACAAAAGGTTAAGGTCTTATCTAGCGGGTTCATTACACGTGAGAAGGCCCAAAATTGCATCTGGAGGGTCATATATAAGGTCCAAGGTTAATATTTGTTGATGTAATAAAATTTTTTAACTTTTTGTTAAACAAGTTCCGGTGGATACATTGCATATGTGACCTTGTGGCCCAAGTGCAAATAAATAAACTTTCTATTTTACCGGGTCATGATTTTGACCCGCTTTCCACCCAAATCAATCCTTATTTTCGGGGTTTACCTGTTTCTTGGGGTAGTTTTGCAATTGACCAATAACTTGATTAGGATATAGTAATCATTAAACTAGGTTTAAGTATCAATTTTATCTTATGAATAATTATTTCAGCTTTAATTTTGCTCAATAAATATCCAAACTTGTTTTAGGGCTCTAAAGTTTGAATCCATCTGTTAATGAATTGGTGCTTCACAAAATAGGCCCTTCAACTTTTTCTTTTACTTATTTTCACCTCTTTTATAAAATTTTCGCCACTTGTTTAAACTTTTAGACGTTAACAGCTTTCTTGAACCAGATATGTTAATAAGTATCCAAGAATCGTCCATTTATTGAAAAAGAACCTGTTGGAATTTTCGAATCGCCTTTATGTATGGGGCATTTTCATTTTCCAACAGAACTGTTAGAAAAATAACACGAAGCCCAACTCGTGTCATCTAAATAAGCATAGCTGAGAATGTGCATGTGGCAAGAGCTTCACCTGGGTTGGGTCGATGTTGGTATGCCTAACCGCGACTAATTATACTTTCCAAATTCTACATTTTTTTATGATATGCAGCTCAACTATATCATACAAACCTATGATACATGTTATGTAGCTTCCATTAACCATTAAACACTATATAATATATGCTCCTCTTCACATATTAATGAGAAACTCACTGAATTTGACCAAAGTCAACAATTTGAGTCAAACGCCATACATCATACTTAACAAAAATATATCCCAATTATGAAGACATTCGTGTCAATCGTAACTATTCTATGATCTTACGCAGCTTATGAAGATCTTACTGAATATTATTAAAACATGATCATTTCCAACCTCATCAAAGATTAAACGATTTTCATCTGGAATACAGTTTGACTTTATGATAAGTCAACTGTAAAACAGAATACTATGAACTAGCTTCTCTAACTTCAAAAACTAAACTGCTTAAAGGTAGATAGCTAGTACAGCTTTATCATTTTACAGTAACACAGTTATGTAATTTAACACAGCTTTTAACCCCCAAAAGTCAATTCTGCAGACTTTGTTGGGTTTGTCAAATAATTTATGAAATCCAACTTTAGCTAAAACATTATTGCATTTCATTTCATCATATAGTATATAAATTAGTCGCATTATGTTTTGACCAAAAATAGAATGTCAGATTTTTTAAATAACTCATGTGAAAACACATTTTTGGAAGAAAGAAAAGAACAATCCGAATATCATACATTGACCTTGATACAATACAGCTATCTTACAGAAGACTAATGATCCGTCCAGTCTGCTGAAAAAGAATCTGCTGGACCTTGAAACCGGCTTCGATATTAATGTGCCACTGAGACCCATTACCTGCAAGAGTATTTCGACAACATTCAGATCGAATTGTGCGATGATATAAATACACAGATACTTTACGGACGGTTTTGTGGATGAGCATTATGCCATGTGAAGGCACTGCAGAATTTCTGAGCCTAAGCAGATGAAGACAATCAACAACATCAAAAAAGCATGTTGCAACAATAAGCATTTGTAAGAAATATAAGTAACATACTATAATGTTTGTATATTTAGAATCAAACATGTTACAAGAAAATGGCAAAACCAAGCACCCCCTTATCCTTGACACTCCGCGCCTTAACCACTCCAACCGCAGCCTTGCTACCTCCTCCTCCTCATTGGCATTTTCATCTAAATAAGCAACAGTTAGTGTCTCAATCTCAAAATCATCATTACCATTAGCAACAACTGTCTTCACATCAGCAGCTACCGGAACATCTACCGAATCATGATTTGATGTATTATTTGGTGTCATTTGGGGTTCGGGTGTATCATCAAAATTGAAACCGAAACCTAATGAAAATGAAGGTGCTTCAAAATCACCCATTCCAATGATTGTTTAATTATTGTTGTAAGGGGCTGTTTGGTTCAAGTAAATTGGGGGAGTTTCAAGGAAATTGCATTTTAAATCACTTAAAATATTGTGTTTGGTTGTGAGAGTGGAGGTATTAAAAATTACATAAATTGCTAAAAGCGGAGATATTGAAATTTCCACACTATGGAGAGCATTTCAATTTTTCAAATGAAAAATTAGAGTTGCAATAGTGGGTCCACCAAGCCAGGCAATAAACAAGCGAATAATTCCAGCTTTTTTTGGCCAATGAACCATAAATCTTACGCCACCCAACATCGGGTCCCACCATACAATTTCAAGTTCACATGCTTCCAAAACATCTCAGGTCCACAATATATGTTTAATGACCCAAAATTCTGTCAACCAAACAAACAAAAATATTTTAAATACTAGAATTTCTAAATTTTAAGTAATTTTAAACCTCATATATATTCAAATTCCTTAATTTAAAATCTGTGAACCAAACGCCCCCTAAGTTTTTTGTTTTTGTTTTTTTTTTTTTTTTTTTAATTTTATTTTTGGGGGTTTTCAAATTTCAAAATGTTTTTTGGCGGGTTTTGTTTTTATTGAATTTCATTTTTAATTTTATTTTTATTGAATGCTTCAAATAGAAATAGATAAAAAAATGAAAAAAAATAAAAAAAATAAAATTGGGTATTTATTTTGAGGTGCAAAAAGTTGTTACAAATGTAAATGGATGTAAGTGTGAACCAGATCACTTAACAAAAGAACACTCATGAGATTCAAGGATCATTTGAGGGTTCGCAGAAGGGTTAAAAGCGTATCCATGAGGTTCACAGATCAACTAAAGGTGTTTACTAAAGGGTTAAGATCTTATCTAGCGGGTTCATACTCGCGTGAAGGCCCAAGGTTGAATCCAGGGTCCAATGTTACTTGTGTTTGTTGTGATAAAATTTTAAACTTTGTATGTGATCTGTAACAATAATTTATCAACTCATTGACTAACTTTGACACTACATTTACAGTAATTAAACGTGGTTTAAGTATTATATAAAAAATAAACAATGGATTTATCTTCAATTTTCCCCAATAAAAATGGAAACTTGTTTTAAGGCTTCAATGTTTAAACCCATCATCTGTTAATGAATTTGAAGGTATGACATAATATGTGCTTCAACTTATTCCTTTTTATTCATTTCTCCCCCTTTAATACAAATTTCCTCGCTCTTTCTGGCTTTCAAAAAACTTTACTGAATTCATATAAAAAATACAACCTTTTCATCAAACAAGTCAACTCTGTTGCAGAAACAAATCTAGGTGTCACATTGAATCACCTATGTGGTCAATGGCGACATGGTTTTGGTTTTAGTTGTAAGCAACAATTTGTGTTAGCTCAGCCATGACAGAGACACAATACGACTACTCAATGGCTTTTAAAAATACAAACGGTTCAAGCCCTGATAATTTCGTATCACTGAAATATGTTTGTCGGTACAATTCCATGGAAATCTCAGCAACATTTGATGAAAGCAAGTAGTTTGACTCAAACGTGAAGTATTTTTATGTTTGAGGATTTTATCCAAATGTAGAGCTTATTTATGTGAATCAACACATGTATATGATCTTATAACACTTTCATAAGTTTATTTTTAACATGATCATCTCCAACCTTTTATCATAGTGCCACGTGTATATGTTCGTCCCGTTACTAAGTCAACCTTTCATCAAGAACACAGTATGACTTTCTTCACAAAACCAAATAAACATGTTTGGATAAGCAATCCCAAACACCATCAAAACTACATCAAATCATCATCATCATTAACAACAACCTTCCCATCAGCTACTCAAACCCGATTCGATCCTATCCAGGGAGTTCACAACAAACGAGAAGATCGAAGATTGCATCTGGAGGGTCATATATATCTAACTTTGACATTACTTTAATAAGCCTTTTCGCCAAAGTGCAAATAAATAAACCTTTTATTAAAAACCATGTGTCCAAAGTGTGAAAAACCAAAAATTAAAAACAAAGTATCCACTTTTTTACTGGGTTATGATTCTGACCCGCTTTCTACCTAAACTAAATCTAAGTACCATTTTTAGCTTTTAAAAATCATTTTAACATACAATTTTCCCACTCTTTTAAGATTCAAAAACGCAGTTGACTTTCTGAAGAACTCAACTCTGCTGCATGAAACCAGTTCCATGTACTGTAACAAAACAAGCTAAGTTATTAGGAACAAAGCTTAGTGCCATGTCCTGTACGGTATCATCTTCCTCAATTTTATGATAAAGGTACAAACCTTTTAGACTCTAGTATCACTTACGTAGTCAATGGTAGTATGGTTTTAGTTGTAAGTGACAGTTTGTATTAGCTCAGTTTTACCATGTTAAACTGTTTTCCAAATTTAACATTCTACGGTTTGTAGCTCAACCATCACAAAGACACAATATGACTACATAATGGAAATCTTATGTATGTGAATCAAAACTTGTATATGATCTTACGTCACTCATAACACTTTCTTAAGTTAATTATTAACATGATCATCTCCAGCCTCATAGAACATTTTCATCAAGAGCAGAGTTTGACTTTCTAAGAAGTCAACTGTGTTTATTCAGCTCCATGAACTAAAATAATGTTCAAATTCTTTATTGGTTTAAAGTAATAACTCCTAGTACAACATCCAAGTTGGGATTATAACTTTGATCTAACAGTGTATACATTTAAAAGTACTAATACTGAAAGGTAACATGACAATCATACTTTGAAACACTTCTTTACAAACAATCTTACTTAGGTGCGGAGAGATATGAGCTTTAGATCACCTTCTGAGCTGAGTGGCAATTGCTTCCTGCTAACGGGACCTAGAAAGATCAAGTTGAAACAAAATATTAGAAAAACGTAAAATCTGTATAATAAACCATACCCTACAAGAAACCATTCGAGTTGAGAAATTGCTTAACGACTTACCCGATCGGAGTTCACTTGGCTAACTGTTATGTGGCTGATTGACAATAGCTTCCTGCTGATCGGATCTCCTAATAGCATAAAATGGATTGTTAGAACCATAGTAAAACACATAAATTGCAGAAACAATGAATATTTCCATAATCTGTTTAAAATTTTTAAATAAAGTACCTGTTAAAATAGCTCTTCATGTATTGGCTTCTTTGGCATGTGTTAGTATGGGTTATATTATATGTAGCAGACTATTTCTATCATCAGAGCAGAAAAAATAAAACATTTCATCATCATCAGAGTCAATACGATAGTAATGTAGTTCATCAGCATCAGAGGTTCTTCGTCTCTTGAGTAATAAACCATATGTATCAATAAGCCGCATCGACCCAACAATACGCAGACCTCTCAACTGGAAAATGCTCTGTGGAAGACGGGTTATGCCTGTACCTACCAAGTTTAACTCTTTCAAACCATCTAAGCATCCAATTTCCTCAGGCAATTCAACAACTCGAATACAACCGCAGAGACGTAACTTGTTTATACATTTCATCTTACAAATGCTTTTTGGAATATCTTGTAAAAGGTTACAGTCTGATAAGATTAGCTTCTCTAAAGATTCTAATCTGCCAATATCCTCAGGTAACTTCTCAAGAAGCCAACAAGATTTGATTTTGAAAGATTTGAGATGTTTCAACTTAAAAATGCTATCCGGAATATCTCTAATCTTTGTAGATGAAAAAGTCAGCTCCTCTAGACATTCTAACTGGTCAAGGTCCCGGGGTGCTTCTGTAATACTGCCTTCAAGTGTAAGCTTTCTTATACATTGTAAACTACAAATGCTTCTTGAAAAACTCTCAAGGTTTGTACAAGCACACAGACCTATGGAAATAAGCCTTTCAAGATTTCCAAACGATGAAGCTGGATCTTCTTTATAATAACATGAAAACTGGAACTTTGGTGAATCATTGTCGGAGTGCAAAGGGCAAACATCTGTGGGTTCTGCAATCAGATGTAACTCAGATAAAGAACCAGCCTCAGCTGCTTGAGACCGTTTGTCAAACACAAAAGACTTAAACCTCCCACAACCACTTAAGTCTAAGACGAAAAGCTTTTTCAGACATCCAATGGGAGCATTAGTTTCCACCAAATCATAACAATTTTTAAGATTTAACCTTTTGAGATTTGAAGTCAGCCCAAGGTCAAGGGTCCTCAACTATGAATGACTGAGGTGCTCTTCGAGCTTTAGATTTTCAATGGGCATTTGAAGTTCTACCAAATTTGAATAAGTGAGACTGAGATATATGAAGCTCTACGAAATAATGACAATAGTCAATAGTCAACTGCTCAAGATTTGGAGCCAACCTAAGGTCAAAGGTCCTCAACTTTGAAACCTTGATAGTGAGGAACCTTAGCTTATGAAGAACCTAATTAACATAAGTATAAAAAACAATTAATATTGGTGCAGTAACAAACCAATAGATATATAGGATCATAATGAATCATGAAAAACAACAAATCAACCATTATTCTACCTTTTCTTCTCCATATTCCCAAAGTTGAACAATATTGCTGCCATACAATTCAAGTTGAACAAGATATTTTCCTTGAAATGTATTCGGTAAACTCGAAAAAGGAAATCCTTCCCATCTCATAAATCGTAAGGAACTTGGAAGGTATTCGCTAACTTTATCAAATTCAACAATATTCCCCTCATTATGATCCACTATGTCAATGAATCTAAGATCCTTCATTTTTGCTAGACCTTTTACTGCAATTTCAGCACTCAAATCCCCTGAGATCCGGAAGTATAGACATTTAGTTGCTTGGGTACCCTGAAATCGAAAAAATAAAACCCCTTAATTTTTGTCAGAACCCTAAATTTCAAAACGCCCAAAATCACTTATCAAATTGAGAGTGAATGAAGATGATATAAAGCGAATTGAATGATAATTCAATTTGAATTAATGAATTTTGGAATGATTATTAGAGAGAGAAAGTGAATTTGGGGAAAACTTTTTAGAGAGACACAAAGAGGAATTGTTATGTGTTTTTTATAAGAAATGTGACGGTAACTTATTAAATGGTCAAACCCAAATGAGTCTTTCATTTTAGACCAAACTTTTAAAATTATTGGACCAAAAATGCACTTTAATTAAATCATACTAACTTGATTCTTACCAGGTCATTAGTCAATATATCTTCAATTTCCTCATTAATCCACAATCGGCTATGTCCAAAATTCCTACCCATTTCTTCTAAATGATCATGCATCCCCAAGGTCGACTGATATCCAGAAATAGTTATAAGAGATTTTTGCTCAAGAACTCTTAAACCAACTTCAGCATGAAATCCATTGCTTTCAAGCACTCTAATTGCATCTTTTTTGGGCCAACCTTTTAGTATGCATGCAACATCTAAGAATATTTCTTTGTAATCCTTCTCTAGACCATCCAAGCTTATTTCCAATCTATCCATAGTTGCCATTAATGGAATTGTTTTTAGTCTTTCTATGACACCTATCCAAAAATGCTCACTTTGACCACAAAGAAATGAACCCATAACTTTGTTGTTAAGGGAAGACCATGAGCATATTGTACAACTTGTCTTGATAGCTCTTCGTACCCACGAGTTGGAATCTCTGTTTGAAATGCATTCCTACTGAAGAGGCAAATCGCTTCCGTAGACGATAACAGATTGATGTCATGAACGAAGTTCACCCGGTGGGCTAACAGCACTTGCTCATCTCTTGTGGTAATGATTATTCGGCTTCCCGATTTAAACCAGTCAGGCTTGCTATGCCTCAAGCTGTTCTATACGATCAACATCATCTAAAACAACGAGTGTCTTTCTACAACTCATCATGTCTTTCAACATGTTTTTCCCGTCATGAACACTACTAAAAGTGATGTCTTGTTTATTTAACACATCTTTTAGTATCCGTTTTTGAAGCTTCTTTAAACCGGACAAAGAAGGCTGTGAAACTTCCCTTACGTTTTCAACAAAGCTTTTTCCTTCGAAATGATTAGAAATATGATCATAGACAGCTCTGGCTAGAGTTGTCTTCCCCCCACCTCCCATCCCCTTGATTCCGATCATGCGAACATCTTCGGTGCCAATATCTAAAGATGAAAGAACATTTCTGATCCGGGTCTCCATACCCACTAAGTTTCCATCAGTGTTCGAAAGAGTGGAATATTTCTTGTTAAAGATAACGTCAACAATTATTTGGATCAGTTTAGATTCATCCCTGTATCAAAGTGCACATAAACAATTGGGATTAACATATATAAATGCACGTTAGGCAAAATATTAGAGATAAATGATGAAGAAAATTGAATGAAACTGAATTACCCGTTAGTTGTGGCCTTCAACTCCCACCCAGCCAGATCAGATGCTTCTTTCATAGCCTCTCTCCATTTTCCAGCAGCCTCCTCCTTTTCGTGTTCGGCAAAGGCTTCATTAACTGCCCCACTTTGATAGCGGACTTCAGTGGGCTCCACATCAAGAAAGATAGGATAAACATTCTGCTCGATCGTCTTGTTACATTCCAGAATCTTGACAAGCTCATCTAGGCACCAAGATGAAGATGCATAAGTCTTGGAGAAAACAATGATGTAAAACCTTGAGTCCTCAATGGATTTGAAGAGCTGGTCCTTGATCAGTTTTCCTTGCTCGATTTTCTCATCATCCTTATACGTTTCAATGCAATTGCGCTGAAGAGCTTCATAAAGATGGCCAACAAAATTGTTACGGGTGTCACCACCTCTAAAGCTCAAAAAAACATCATACTTGAAGCTCTTTTGAACGGATGAAGAAGAACTAGACGCCATTCTGTTGTAGATATTATCTAAGGATCTGTTAGTGGAGAAAATTACCTGAACTAACAGCAAAGAAACATGGATAAGATGATCAAGTGTATATTGAGAAGACAAAGACTCGATAACGTAAGGCTATTATTTGGTCAAGAAAGATAAGATTCATCTAAGAGATATAGCTAAACTCACATCAATCACTCGTTCTTTACTTTGACTTCAACATACATTTTATTATTTTCCCAAACCAATATGAACTTTACTTCCATAATTTGCAATAAGAAATTTCATCTTATCTGTAAATAGGGACCATTTTTTAACATTCAATTTCATTACCCTACACCAATAATATTGCTTCAATAAATTTTTTTACAGAGATATCATGGAAAATTCTGAGCTAGTTGGTCATAAAGTCTCTAATATATGAGGAATATTCTTAAAATTCTGTAAATATATACGGAAATTCTTCACATAAACTCTTTTCCCTGTTTTAATAATACTCCAATAAAATAGACATTTTGACTAATCTTAGTGGATTGATTGATTGATCTTTGAACAAGTAAAACCAAATATTACAATTGACATCATAAATTCATGTTCTAATCTGGCCTTTTTATAATATAATTTTACAAAACTGGCGAGCCCTGAAAGCGCACTGGTTAAAAAATATTTGTACACAACTTTAGAGCCTGCAACTATAACTTTTACTGTAACAGTTCTAATCTTCTTGACCGGTTTTGATCCGAAGTCATAAACAGATGAAATCAAGGTCCATTTTGTTACAAAAATAGCAAATGTTGCCTTTTATGTTTAATCATCAAATACACTGCTGATTTTGCATAAATCAAGCTTCAAAATTAACAAATTTTAGGCTAAAACTCCAATCCTACAAAGTGATACCAAAGCTTCAAAATTAACAAATGTTTATTTCCTAAGACAAAGGTCTGGACTACAACTTGAATTTTGGAAAGCTTATGCTATATTCTCTGTTTTTCATTAGCGAACTGCCTTTGAACATCCCAATCAGTTTCTTAGTATCTCAATATGAGCATATACCGATCTCACATTTCAGCCACACGATCAACACTCATTTCTTCTTGGTGGAAGTTTTCTTCGCCTTTTTATCTTTAAATCTTCCACTCTCCTGTCAAAACAGGAGATATTCTTCGATGTTAATAGAAAGCAAATTTGCTAAAGGACAAAAGCAACATAATTGAGCTCAGATCATATTTACACACAAAAGATTTTTAAACATAAAGTTATTTAATATAAAGCAAAACAAGGTAAAAAAGTTGGGAGATATAATTGAGCAGAAGTACCTTTTTATAGTGAATGTAAGCTGCTTTGCCAGTCATTTCTTGCCCATTTTTACTTACATAAACCTGAGAGTAAAAGAAAATTCTATTCACATCATACAACAAATAAAGACATGCAATCAAGAAGTAGGGGTGGCAATTCCTAACACGAAACACGACCCAAAACCAACACAGAAATAAACCGGTTCGGGTCTGGTCTAACCAGTTTTCAGGCCGTGCTTGTTAAACAGGTTGACCGGCCAACCCACTTGGTTTTCTTTTTTTAATAATTTAGATGAATTATGTTTGTAGTGGGTTAAACGGGTTAAATTACTTAAATGGGTTGAACCAGTCGACCAGTTTAGAAAAACGGGTTAAACAGACGGTGTTTGGGTTATATGTAAACAATTTAGGATTGAATAGCTGACCTAACTACATAAACATGTCATGCTCGGGTCAAGGTGCTTTGACATGCCAATCCAAACCAAAACCCGACCCGTATTTGGTTCTAACAGTTCCTTGATATGAAACCTACAATAACAGAACAAGAACTTTCCAACTTACCCTCTTCCCATCGCCATTAGTGAACCAATGCCCCGTCCCATGACCATCTGCTTGAACCCTTCTTTTGCCAGCATCTTTTGTGATCCCTTTCGCAGTATTGACTTTAGGATTCATGAAACCTTGTGACGTTTCTTGAGTCTTTGACTTTCTTGATTTTTTCCATGATGAGCTTGTCTCAGCTTTGTTAGTTCTAGCAGCCTGTTTAGTTTTGTCACCACTGCTAAATTGACCCCTAAAAACACAAGAGTTATTATAATTGAAAAGAGTTATTTGCATATTAACCCCTTAAAAGCTATCAATAATATAGCAGAACTAACTTACATTTAATCGATATTTGATGTACTGGTCTGATCAGACTCTCTATTTTCTGCATTTAATGGGACAAAGTTGCACAAACGGGTTCGAACAAGCTCTTGGATCCTCAAATCATTATGGAAAAATGGTGATGTGCTGGCGGGCGAGGATCATCTAAATCTATTACACTGTCAATAACATGACTATTATGGTTACTTTTTCCAACATTACTCTGAGCTTTACTTCTGTCTTTTAGAGAACTAAAATATTCCTCGCATACCTCATCGAGTGCTGGTGTCGGAATATGGAAACTCTTCTCGTGTTCAAAATCTTCCCACAAAACTTTTCTGGTGAAAGTATTGAGTGACTCATTTACTTTTCTCAGCTGATTTAAACCTATAGAATGCTCCTTGTTCAAATAAGATTCCGACTTATTGCTGGTCTTGTTAGTAGCAACTTTACTGATAGAAGGAATATCAGAATCAGACTCAGAATCAATCAGCTCAAACTTTCTAAGAGGACTGACAGTTAACTTTGGAAACGGTTGTTTGCTGCAGTTTTTGATTACGAATTCTGGCGCGTTTGAGACATTTGAGAGATTTTGCTTTTTTTTTCCTGATTCTCTGGTCAATTACTGACTGAATAGTGTTGTGTTGGAAGAATCTCATCTGCAATTAGCAATAATAACAACCAGTGAATATGGGAATGATAAACAAGCACACGTGACAGTAATTAGCACACTGGTTTATAATGCGTGTGACTGCTACTTGATGGAATCTTATAAATCATAAAACTAGCACAAATACCATCCCTTTTACGCTAAGCTAATCAACGGGAGCAATCTGATTCAGTGGTGCTGCTTCGTGGATATCTATGTAATCTTTCTTGGATTACAAAGAATCGCAAGTTGCTGCTTATTTAAGCGTTTATGTCTGAGCTAAATACATAAATACATTTCGATATTCAGATATGAAAAATCATTGGTAACGACTACAACTTTCTTGTTTATCTCAAGACATAAGTAAGGGTGTATAATGGCAGTCCAAAGGGGTTGTAAGTTGTAGCCCGAGTGCCCAATGGCCCCAATTCCATAAATACACCAGACTTGCTACATCATAAGATTAACTAAATATAATACGCAATAGAAGTGGCGTTTAGGATTGCTCTTAGTATCGTTTTGAAATGGCAAACAATTAGTTAAATTTTTAGTGTTTGGACGGATGTTAACTGAGTGTGATCATGATATCAATTATAGACAAACTAATTCAAAGTTGCTTATTCACACTAGCTATCTGATATCATTATTCATGCTGACTATCTGATTCTGATTAATTTACGCACAAAAAGGTATAATACTTATTCATTATTCATACTGACTATATGAAACTGCAATAAACAGATAACAAACTCACAAACAAAAGTAAGACTGGCACAACTAAAGGGTAGCTCCGAAAAACTGTTACTAATTTGCTTATCAGAACTTGTAAGTTGTAATTTGCTACTTCACTCACGAAATCAAATAAGCAGACCCAAACACCCTCAAAACACGTTAATCAGATAAGTAACCAAGCTTATTAAAGAGTCTCGGATATACCCTAATTGCCAAATCATTTACAAAACCATAAGCAGTTATAATAAATAATCACTTTTACCTTTAGCATTATCATCCTCGGGCGACGAAAAGTCCTCGATATCATCATCATCATCAACAACAACCGAACCCAAATCCACCGTAGCCGAACCCGACAACCCCCTATCCTCGACACTACACCCGCGCCGTAAACGCTTCAATCTTGGCCTTACCTCATTGTCCTCATCTGAATCAGCAACAGTAAGCGTCTCAATCACAAACTCCTTATCATTATCATTACCATCAACAACACTCTTCACATCAGCAGCTACCGAATCACGATTCGATGTATTATTCGGTGTGGTTTGGGGTTCGGGTGTATCGTCAAAATCGAAGTCAAAACCTAATGAGAATGAAGGTGCTTCAAAATCACCAATTATGATTGATTGATTATTAGAATTGTGAATTGAAAGTGTTTAGGATTTGATTAATTGATTTGTGTTTTGTATGTTTTTTGAATTTTGGGGGTTTTTGAACTGTTTGTTTGGCGGGTTTTTGTTTTTGTTGAAATGAAATGTGTGGCGGCATGGTATGGAGCAAAAACATAAATGAGAGCGTGCACATTTACATAAATAGAGAATATCACAAATTCATTATAGGTAAGCAAAGCCCGGCACCCGTATCCATGCCTTTGAGACCAAATTGATGTGAACATTCAGCTGTAATGTCGTGTTATTTGATAAAGTTCATGTTCGTCTCGTGTTCCCAGCTTCAAACTCTGTCCAAACATGGACTTTTACCAAACCATTCTCTGATGATAAAGTCTTATTCCCGGAACATTTTAGGTAGCGTCTGTTATTGACTTGGATAGGAAAAAATTCTGTGAATTTGGTGAAAGTCAATAGTTTGACTCAAAAGTCAAATGTTTTAATGGTTCACCATTTTGTCCCAATGTAGAAGATATTTTTTATGCAAATCAAAACTTGTATATGATTTTAAATTACTTACAAAACTTCACTGAATATGGTTATAACATGATTATCTCCAACATCATGTAAAATCCAATCATTTTCATCACGAGCACAGTTGACTTTCTGAAAAGTCAACTGTGTTATCTGAACTCCATGAGTTAACATATCTAAACTTCAAAAATGTAAACTGCTTATACAAGTTACTTTAATCATTACACTTTTGAATTTAATAGCTATACCTTGATTTAATCCACCCACCCACTAGTTTATTTGTTATTCATCTCGTGTTATTTGATAAAGGTCGACCCACCCACTAGTTTAGAAAAACGGGTTGAATAGGCAATCTCCGTGTTATATGTTAGTGGGTTAGGATTGACATAACTGACCTAACTACTTAAAAGTGTCGTGCTCGGGTTAAGGTGTTGTGACATGCCAATCCAAACCCAAACCCGACTTGAATTTTTTGGTTCTAGCAGCTTATTAATTTCAAAATGACTATAACAGAACAAGAACTTTCCAACTTACCCTCTTCCCATCGCCATTTGTGAACCAATGCCCCGTCACTTGACCATCAGCTTGAACCCTTCTATTGCCAGCATCTTTTGTTATCCCTTTCGCAGTATTAACATTTGGATTCATGAAACCTTGTGACGTTTCTTGAGTCTTTGATTGTCTTGAATTTTTCCTTAATGAGCTTGTCTCAGCTTTATTAGTTTTAGCAGCATGTTTTGTTTTGTCGCCACTGCTAAATTGACCCCTAGAAACACAAGAAATGCGACACAAAAAACATGAATCATGATAAAAAAAATTTATGCTAATGAAACATCTACCGAATCACGATTCGATGTATTATTCGGTGTGGTTTGTGGTTTGGGGTTCGGGTGTATCGTCGAAATCGAAGTCGAAACCCAATGAGAATGAAGGTGCTTCAAAATCACCCATTATGATTGAATAATTGATTATTAGTATTCTTGTGAAGTGAAAATGTTTATGGTATGATTAATGAGATTATTATGACCGGATTATTTTTAAAATTTTGGGGGTTTTTGAAATGTGTTTTGGCGGGTTTTGTTTTTGTTGAAATGAATTGTGTGGCGGCATTGCGCTTGTGTAAGAACGTTTTCAAAATAATTTTGGATTTAAAAATTGGGTTTTTTTTTATGTCCATGAATGAAAAAGTTATTTGGGAGTTGGGACTAAAGAATACTCTTTCTCACTAGTTTTTTTAATGGGAAATGATATGTACACTGGAATTTTACTTTCACACAGAGGGTTAAATTGTTAAGACTTTTTTTGCCCCCACTAACCTTTTTACTATTTTTTTTTGTGAAGGTTGAATATACGTTATAAACTTTCTTAAATTAATCAATATACGTAACATACTTATTTTATTCTCAACATACGTAATATGCCTTCAAATACTTACCAATATACGTAATATTGACAGGTTACCACTTTAAAAAGTTATAGTAATGGTCCATGTCGTTTGCGTTGACTTTCACCGTTAGTCCTTTGACATTTTTCACTTAAAAATGTTCCAGAAATGGTCCATGTGGTTTTCTTTGACTTTCACCGTTTTTACATTTTTACACGTTTTTATACACGTTTTTACACATGTTTTTATATACGTTTTTACACGTTTTTTTACACACGTTTTCATATACGTTTTTTACATGTTTTTAAACACGTTTTTTACACATTTTTTTACATGTTTTTACACACATTTTTATATACGTTTTTTACACTTTTTTACACACGTTTTCATATATTTTTTTTACACATTTTTATACATGTTTTTAAACACGTTTTTATACACGGTTTTATGTACATTTTCTACACGTATTTTACACACATTTTATCTACATTTTTACACGATTTTATGCACGTTTTTATACACGGTTTTATATACATTTTAACACGTTTTTTAACACGGTTTTATACACGTTTTTAAAAACGTTTTTTAAACATGTATAAAAATGTGTATAGAAACGTGTAAAAAACATGCATAAAAACGTGTAAAAAACATGCATAAAAACATGTAAAAAACGTATATAAAACCAGGTATAAAAACGTTCATAAAATTGTGTAAAAAACGTATACAAAAACGTGTAAAAAACGTGTATAAAAATGTGTAAAAAATGTATATAAAAACGTGAAAAAAACGTATATAAAAATTTGTGCAAAAACGTGTATAAAAGCGTGTATTAAAATGTGCATAACAATGTATATAAAAATGTGTATAAAATCATATATAAAAAAGATGAAAGTCAAAAGACTAAGGGTGAAAGTCAAAGCAAACCATATGGACTATTACTGTAACTTTTTTAAGTGAAAAATGTCAAAGGACTAACGGTGAAAGTTAACGCAAACGACAGGGACCATTAATGTAACTTTAAAAACTGGTGACCTGTCAATATTACGTATATTGGTAAGTATTTAAAAATTTATTACGTATCTTGAGAATAAATTAAGTTTGTTATGTATATTGGTTAATTTGAAAAAATTTGTTACGTATATTTAGACTTCACCAATTTCTTTTCTTCTTACCGTTTTGCTTTCTCTTTCATTTTTACCGAATAGTAGTAATTAGTCCATGACGCTGCTGCATTTCCATCCCTACAAGGCTACAACTATGTCTCATGTTGCATAGCTAGCACTGATCAACTTGCTTATAGCCTTAGTTATAGAAAAAAAAAATCTTAATTATCTTCTCATAATCATCGATTATAGAAAAAAACGGATATCATCTAACATGTGTTCCTATTCGAATCTTAGATACGTTTGCTCATATTTTCCAAGGCAATCATCCTAGATGTTGGTAGCACAAGCCATGGCAGTGTTCACTTGAAATTTTAAGGGAAAATGTTGTGTAATAGTAAATTTTTTTGATAAGTGTTCCAATTAAGTCACTCAAACTTTAAATTAACCACAAAAATCATCCAAGTTTCAATACTGTTTCATTATTGTGTAATTGTTAAAAAATATAGTGTAATTGTTAAAAAAAAATATCTTTAAGATATTCATATTTGTATCGTTTGGTTGTACCTTAACAATAAATACACATCTCTTGAATTTCATTAACCCCAACCAACTTAATGTACAACCAACTTATGCACAAGCAAAAAGAGATATATGGCATAAAATAATAACCAAGTTTGAAAGATGTTTCGTTTTAGTCACTCAAACATAAAAATTACATAATAATAGAACACTATTGAAAGTTTGAGTGACTAAAATGGAACACTTTTCAAACTTGATTATTATTTTATAATCAAAAGAAAATTACAGTGACTAAATTGAAACAAAACTAAAAATTGGTTACTATTTCATGATTTTCTACTCCATAATAAGCTAACAAGCCTGTCTCACCATTATCGTCAAGTTCACGGTACATAGTCTCGACACCGTCATCACAATTATTAGATGATAGGTACAAATGCCGCTGCAGTCAAATTTTAGTATTGAGGCATCGGCGACGGTGGATCGAGATTGTGTCTCCAACAATTAACGGAAACTAACTATGTGGGTGTCATATCAAAATAGGCGATTGATGTGTCGCCTTAGACGGTAGATGAAGATTGTGGTTTCACGAACAATAGAGGCTTTGGTAATTAAGAAGTTTAAGTTCAACCAATGGAAAAAGAAAAACGGAAAATTATGAGGTGTATGGGTATAGTAGTAATAACATACTAAATTTCCGTGTGCCAAGTAAAAAGGCCCGTGCACATATCACTACCCTTTTTTAATTTGTGCTTTTGTTGAGATTAGACGATTAACGCACATAACGGCGACGGTGAATAGTAACGTTAATTTGTTTGTGTAATTTTTGTTATGTATATATATGAACGTGAAGTAGCTAAAAGTGAAGAAAGTACAGTTTTCAAAAAATAGACTACGTCGTACAGGTAAGTCCATATACGTCGTATAACGCCTTATAGTGTAATGTCTAAGATTTTTTTATATTAAAAAATAAATAAATAAATATAATAATTTTTTTTATACTTATATAGTTATAAAATAAAAACAAAATTTTGTAGATATGAGTAATTAATCACATAAAGAGAAATAAAATGAGTTATTCGTATATTTATAATCTTGTGTATTCAATTACATCTCAAAGTAACTCGTTTTTTTTTTTTTTTCAAATGCATTGGGTTAATATATAGTGACAACGGTATTTATAAATAACAACAATATTTTGTTATATTTTTTTATAAAATATAAAGTATATTGAGTATAAAGTCTATTTGTATTTACTAAATTTATAAAGCTATTAAAAACCTGAAATTAATAATTATACCTAAATCAACACAATTTATTTAAATTTGAACACTTAAAGTTTTATTAGTTACTGCTCATTTTTAAGGTTTTTTTTAAATCAACGAATATGTTTTTAGCACATTTTGAAAAATAGACGAAAATTTAAAAAGTTTGACCAATTGAGTTTCAGTTTTGACTTTCATTAACCAATAGAATTGTCCAATTTTGCCACATATACATATTGTTTCACTATCATTAGTCCGATTACAATTCTCAATCATATTTTTTCAATGAAGTTTCTTTGTTATATAAAAGATATTTTATGTTTGTTTATATACAACCTAAAACTGTCCAGAAATAATAAATATTACCAAATTTTCATTCATCGTCATTGTTTTAAGCAAATAACGTGTCGTGGTTATGTTGAAATAGCGATAAAAATTGATTCAACACGGAGATCACGGGGGTAATAAAAATGAATTATTGAATGATAAAGATTTTTAGAAGTATGATATCATATTAAAATGTTCAGAAAATTTTATGTGCATGTTAAATTCAGTTTCATTTGCTAGCTCCTTGTGGGCTTCTTATGGTTTCCTTGAAACAACTCGAAATAAATCGGCATGTACATTCCAAGAAAGACAACCATATATAATACTCGGTAGAAATTAAGGTACATTTTGCAAAATTTTGACCAAATTGGCAGAACTCTTACATTGGGCCCACCTGATGGGTTTCGCGTTGTTAGGATTTCATCAATTTTCTTTTTAACTCACAAATTTTTACGAACTATATCACATATCTCACGAACTTGGACTCACAACTTTCAGATTGTTTCACTCATATAATGTTGAGCCAAAAGATCTTTGGTATTAGAAATGATTCATTTATAAATTCGAAAAGAAATCGCCCAAACCAAATTAAAGCCGGGTTAGGTTGTACGAGATTCAGTTAACTCTGACATTTTTAGCATTTTTAACTTATTGTCGAGAATTCGTAACTATGGGTGGTAGCGATTTTTATATAGTACTAATGGTTGATCGGGTTCAAATCTAAGACTAAACTAGCTCAAATTTATTAAGGGTAGTAACGTATTACTCTATAGTACTAGTGGGTTAAAAACAAAAACTAAACTAGGTTAAGTTTATTGAAATATTCGGTTGGGTTCAAGTGAAACTTACAAATCTCATGCATGGTGACATGGTGTGTGTGCATTTACATGTACGGGCATACCACACATAGTAGATAACGGAAAGCCATATGTGCATAGGCGAGCTACTTCAAGACTAAAGAGGGTGTTGGCCCTTCTAGAACTTCTTGTAGTACATGTATTTTCTAGGCTTTTCAGCTTTCATGGGTAAAAAAATGGGTTAAGTCCATAAATTGACCATGAACTTTCAAAAAATTCCAATTTTTGGTAATGGTAAGGAACTTTGTAAAGTACTACTATCACCTATGAAACTCCTAAATTTGTTCAAATATTACCCATATTGTCCATATTTGCAACTGGTAACCGGTTTTGTACGAGTGAATAAAAAACTTAATAAATAATTTTTTTTATTAAAACCTTATTAAAAGACTTTGACCTAACAAAGGTCAATAAACACTTTACCAATTATGTTTTCCCCGAATTCTCACCAAAACCTTAATTCCCAATTCCACAACCCTAAATTTCAAATATATGTAACAATCAAAATAGGTAAAAGTAAACCCTAAATTTGGTCATGCATCATTATTTTAACCCATTTAGACCCAACTAAGATCCGACTCTGTAATATCAAACTCCATTCTTTTTTGCATAGATGGTCCTAGGTCGTCTCGTAAATTTAGGTGGCCATGTGCAATAACAACAAAAATGCCATGTTATACTTGTAAACTAAACACAAACCACATATAAAACTTGAATTATATAACTCATATATGTTTAATATTATACATATTTATATGAAAAACTAATGAAAATGTGGCCCTTAAAAAGTGGAGGCCCTGTGCGATGACACCTATTGCACACCCTTCCGAGACCCCTCTGGGTCCAATAGGAGTAACAGTGGGACATTAGGCAGTGACCAAAGGGATGAATAACTATTTTGCTTTGCATGAGTGGAAGAATGATGCACAAATTTTCAAGTAGCACCAAATCAACAAAAACCTTTAGCAAAATTATGACAAACCCGAGGCTCATATGAGCACTGAGACGTATGATTGTCACGACAACCATTTCCTCGTCAAGTATTGCTTTTAGCCAATAGAATAGTAGGAAATGAAGATGAAGCATCGGGTGTAGAGGCTTGGGATTGACTTCAATCTCATATCTTCGGTAGGAATCATAGATCTCACCATGTTTAGATCCGTGAAAGGAACCCTATGTGCAAAAATGCCCACAACATGATCATATTTATCACTTAACCCATTAAGAGCATAGGTGACAACATTATCATTGCTAATGAGAGATCCAAGACTAGTCAATATGATGGTGATGGATTCGATCTTTATAAAGTATGCATCCACAGTTAGGTCACCAAGTTGTAGCATCTGTGATTCCCCCTTGTCAAGAAAATTATTCTCAAAATGATCTCAAACATCCTTAGCAGTTTTGGGATTCATCACAAGAAGGCGTTCTTGAAGAGCATTAAAGAGAGTAAAAAAGATCCATGACTTCACAATTGAGTCAACTTTCAATGAGTGAACAGAAGGAGGAGCAGCAATAGCCAGCCCTACTGGTGGATTCAATTTTAGATGGTTAAGATTTAAGAACCTCAAAACCTTCACATATATTCTTTAAAAAATAAGCCCAAAAATAATAGTTAAGTTTGTCAACATCTAGTTTGACATGTATAAGCGAGGTTATGTTGTTTACAATAAGCAATTTATCTGCAATGGTCAAGATTGATGTGGGTATTGGATCAATCATGATGAAGAAGAAACAAGAAGATCAATTTAAGGTGATAAAAGTTTCATTTTTTTTTTTTTAAGGTGATTTTGCATTAACGAAGTTTAAGCTTAAACTAGGTTCTACAAAACAAACTAAGCAAGATTAAACTACCAACCAAACATACAACAATGATTTACCCTCAATTGTTTCTTTATGCACCTTTTGGTTAATTTGATGATCCATAACTCCCATTGTTTGATGAAATCTTGATCGACCTTTTGTCTCCCTATGATTTATAAAAATCGACGTTCACGAATTAAGGGTAATGGCATGACAAGCCCTTCAACTTTTTCTTCTTTTTTTACATGAAGGAAACTACACAAAAGTAATAGTATACATACAATAAGAGAAGTAATGTAGTTTACACACAATAAGAGATTTTTCCTTTTAAACTTCACCTTGTGCATATAACACAATTTCCCTTGTATAAAAATGTACTTCGCTTGTAAAAAGTTGGCAATTCCCAGTCAATTGTTCCAAGGCTCTCTTCATTTAATCAACATCATATATTTTACTTCGACATACACATGCACATTTCCATTGCAAACACTAATGCCAGATACGTTCATATAACGTCCGTAAACATATCTTATACAAGTATATCATTTTTATCTACATTTCCAACACGTTAATCAACTCAGAGTAGTTCTATCTTGATGTAACTATGTATATTTGTGATTTGTCACGTATTTCGCTACAAAACTAACACTTATGTTTAAGAGCACACAGTCGCTATATAGGTTTTTTAACAATTGGTTAAGAGCTTCAAGTATAACTGGCAAAACAGACTTTGAAATAAACTTAATTGTTTAAAACTTGCGTGGTCAATCTGCGAAAAAGCAAAACTTCGGTTTTTTTTTCATGGGTCATCTTCTTGACCCGGTTTTGACCCAAGTAAAAGATCCAAATCCATAAACATATAAAATCAAGCTCCATTTTCTTACTAAAATCAACATGCAACGAAATCATAACTCCATTCTTCAAAAAAAATATATTTATATAGTATTGTCATAACATGCCCTTCAACTTTCTTTTTTTATTTGACAATACCAGCAGTAATAAAAAATCATTAAATTTGATGAAAGTCAATACTTTGACTAAAAAAAGTCAAATGGTTTTGTTCTTTATGATTTCAACCCAAAGAGCATAAAACGATACACTCTTTTGTATGATCATACAACACTTGTGGAATATAGAATCATTTGTACATGATCATTTCCATCTTCACATGATCATATCAAATTCCCATAATTTTCATCAAAAACACAGTTGACTTTCTAATATTGACTGTACTCTATTAATTAACTAGTCTAAGTGGGTGTTTGTTTCGGCTAATATGGGCTTATTAGCTTATATGAGTTCGGATTATCTAACATAAGCCACAATTTTGTGGCTTATTTGTCACTTACAGGCTTATATAACACTGTCAATGTTATATAAGCCCGTAAGTGTTAAAATAAGCCACAAAATTGTGGCTTATGCTATATAAACCGAACAAGGCTTATGTCTTATAAGCTTAAACAAACACCCCTAACATCTAATTAGACATATATTCAATAAAGTAAAACATATATTCGTAACCTTAAACAATCCTACTTTAGGCTCAAACTAACATTTAGGCTCAAACTCACTTCTTTACCAATATGATATCCAAAGAGTTCTTAAAAGCTTCAACTTCTCATTTAGAAACACTAAAATTTAGATCTAAAATATGTTTATTAGTAAAAAAAAGGTCCATACTACAAGATAAAGTTCAAAAAGCTTCGGCTTTATGTTCTTTATTTTCCGGTACCGAGGAAAATTCACCAACACTTCTGAAGCGACTAGTGTCAACTGTATTTGAGCAATCCCATTCAAATTCTTTGGGGGGTGTTTGATTTCGACTTAATTGACTTAATATGAAAAAAACTGAATTAATTAAGTCATATGAAAACTGTTTGTTTGTGACTTAATAGAGAAAGATAAATGAAAATATTAAGTAATAAAGTTGAAGTTGTTGCATTAAGTCATTTTTTATTTAAACATGACTTAATAAAAAAATTTAACAAACAAGCCACATAATCAACACTCATTTCTTCTTGGTGAAAGTTTTCTTTGCCTTTTTATTGTTAGATCCTCCTCCGCTCTCCTGTCAAAACAACGGATTTAAATGAATGAAAGTTGAAAACAGATTGCTCTAAGACAAAAGAAACAATTTATCTCAAATCATATTTACACGCAAAAAATAAAAGTTTAAAACAAACTTTATCAATTATAAAGCAAGGTGAGAAAGTTGGGAGATATATATAATTGAGCAGAAGTACCTTTTTATAGTGAATGTAAGCAGCTTTGCCAGTCATCTCTTGCCCATTTTTAGCGACATAAACCTGAAAAGTACAAGAAAATTCTATTTATATCATACAACACATAAAGAGATGCCATCAAAAAGTAGGGGTGGGGTGGCAATTTTTAACACAAAACATGACCCAAAACCAACATGGAAATAAACGGGTAGGGTCTGGTCTAATCAGTAACCCGTTTGACTTTTTTTATTTTAGATAAATTATGTTTATAATGGGTTAAACGGGTTAAAAAAGTCGACCCACCCACAAGTTTAGAAAAGCAGGTTGAATAGGCGATGTTTGTGTTATGTGTAGACGGGTTAGGATTATAACTGACCTAACTACTTAAAGATGTCGTGCTTGGGTTAAGGCATTCTGGCATGCCAATCCAAACCCAAACCTGACCTGAATTTGGTTCTAGCAGTTTCTTAATTTCAAAATGACTACTATAACAAAGAATTCAAACTCAGAGAGATATCAGTTTCTTGATTAGAAATGAGTACTATAACAGAACAAGAACTTTCCAACTTACCCTCTTCCCATAGCCATTTGTGAACCAATCCCAGAAACCCTGACCATCAGCTTGAACCCTTCTCTTGCCAGCATCTTTTATGATCCCTTTCGCAGTATCAGCTTTCGGATTCATGAAACCTTGTGATGTTTCTTGAGTCTTTGATTTTCTAGAATTTTTCCTTGAGGAGCTTGTTTCAGCTTTATTAGTTCTAGTAGCTTGTTTAGTTTTGTCACCACTGCTAAATTGACCCCTAAAAATAAAAAGAAATACAAAAACGAATTATTGAAGAGCTATTTGCATAAAACCCCTTAAAAGCTATCGATAATATGATAGAACTAACTTACATGTAATCGATATTTAATGTACTGGTCTGATAAGAACCTCTATCTTCTGTATTCAATGGGAAAAAATTGCACAAATGAGTTCGAACTAGCTCTTGAATAATCAAATCTAATGGAAGAAATACTGATGTGCTGGCAGGCGAGGGTCACCAAAATCTACGACACTGCACCATGCCAGTTAGGATATCATGAGGTGTCTAGACCTTGGGTGTGTGAGTGGAGCGCAGATGAAGTAGGTGTCTGACCTTGAGTGCAGGAGGTGTTTGGGCCGAGGGCCATCTGTAGATGGGCCGCTGGAATGGACCGAATCAGAATTTGAAGAGTGGGCCGAGGAGGTGACAGGGGACACAGGTTCAGGTGGAGATGAATTGGGAAGAGGGTGGGGAAGTTTCAATTCGGGAGTCTAGACTTGTGGGAACATCTGAAAAAGATCCTTCATGAAAATAAGCACAACCGAATTATTCAGCTTGACAACAAGTTACTAAACCTTGATTGTGTTGACTTGTCCATAACCAAGTACTTGCAGATCATTTGACAAATTTGCGATAAAAGGTTCTTGATGAAAATACTCTTACAAATTTGCGATAAAAGGTCTATGTGATAAGTTTGCTTGGCCATTAGAGGGTGTTTGGGGTTGCTTAGAAACAAGATAAAATCAGTATTTTTTTGTGTGTGTTTGGACAGAGGGTAAATGATTGTGAGGTATGATCATGTAAGAGCGAACTAGTCAGTTTCAAAGTTGCGTAATCAAACTAATTACCTAATTCTGATTATTGTACCAAACACTAGCACAATTGAAGGAGAAACTGTTGATTTGCTTATTGAAACTAATAAATTGCTCATAGTTAAAACAACTTGCTTCAAATAACCATGTTTGGATAAGCAATCCTAAATTCTAAAAAACTATATCAAACCAAAGCAATAATCATATTAACAAACAAATTTAATAAAACTAAAATCAAAACTATCAAAGAATTTTCTTTATATGCAATGAATTTTCTATCAGTGATGTTTAACATCTGAATCGTTAATAATGGAAGTACAATGGGTGCATGTGTAAGCTTTAGCAAAACTTAGCGTTGTGGCCAAAATGCAAATAAATAAACTTAGCGTTGTTGCCAAAGAGAAAAACTACGACTTTCGAATAAGATATCAACTTCATTCTTCTCCCGGGTCATTCTTCTTGACCCGTTTTCAACCCAAGTATAATCCAAATAATAACTGACACCAAATTGGAGGTCATGTTTGATCAACAATCACCAACATTGCATTAACTGAATTCTAGTATAAACCAATTAAAAAGTATAAACTGAAACTTAACATTTACGGTTTGTAGCTCAACCATGACAAAGACACAATATGACTACTCAATGCCTTTCAAACTACAAAAGGTACATGCTCTCATAATTTCTTATCACTAAAATATGTGAGTCCATACAATTCTATGAAAACCTTAGTGAAATTTGATGAAAGCCAGTAGTTTGACTCAAAAGTCAAATAGTTTATGCTTGATGATTTCATCCACATGCAGAGCTTATTTATGTGAATCAAAATCTTATATATAATATTACATCACTATTAACACTTTCTTAAGTTTATTTTTAGCATGATCATCTCCATCCTTTTATCATAGTCCCACCATTTTCATCAGTTTGACTTACTGAACAAGTCAACTGTGTTTATTCAGCTCCATGAATTAAAATAAATATCAAATTCTTTATTGATTTAAATTTTAAAGTAATGAGTACTAGTAGTACAGCATCCAAGTTGGGATTATAGCTTTGATCTAACAGTGTATACAACAAAAAAGTGCTAATACTTTTGTGAGTGTACAGGAGAAAATCATCAATGACCAAAACTGATTGAGCGAGAAACACTTGATATTAATCAACAATCAACGATGATCCTTTGGTTCATTTAAGTGACGCGATGAAGAATCTAAGCACGTGAAAACAATCAACAATGCGTAGTGAAAGAAAAAAAACATAAACAATTACATCAAGTTAGAAAAAATAACATTTGAATGGGACAAATGTCAGAATCCAAAGTAAAAACATATATAAAACAGACAGATTAGTTGTTGTCATGTAAGGCGATCAATACAAAAACAGAGACAGACAATGTACCTGTTATTTATGTATCGGCTCCTGTGGGTCTGTCAACTGCGTCATTTATGGGCCACTGCTTATATTTCCCATGAGTATAGCGCTTGTAGACCTTTGGTGATATAACACAGTTTATCTTACCAATGTTGTTTGGAATATCTTGTAAACGGTTACAATCCGTTATGATTAGTATCTCTAAAGATTCTATTTGGCCAAGATCATCGGGTAACTTCTCAAGAAGTAAACATGATTTAAGTTCGAGAGATTTGAGATGTTTCAACTTACAAATGCTATCTGGAATACTTCTGATATTTGTAGATGAAAAAATTAGCTCCTCTAGACATTCTAGCTGGTCAAGCTCCCAGGATGCTTCTGGAATACTGCCTTCAAGTGTAAGCTTCGTTAAACCTTGTAAACTACAAATTCTTCTTGAAAAACTCTCAAGGTTTGTACAAGCACAAAGACCCAGAGAAATTAGCCTTTCAAGATTTCCAAACGATAAAGCTTTATGTTCTTTATAATAACATGAAAGCTGAAACTTTGGATAATCATTGTCGGAGTGCAATGGGCAAACATCTGTGGGTTCTGCAATCAGATGTAAAGAACTAGCCTTAGTTGGTTGAGACCATTTGTATTTGTTAAACACAAAAGACTTAAACCTCCCACAACCACTTAAGTCTAAGAAGTCAAGCTTTTTCAGACATCCAATGGGAGCATTGATTTCCACCAAATCATAACAATTTTCAAGATTTAACCTTTTGAGATTTGGAGTCAGGCCAAGGTCAAGGGTCCTCAACTTTGAATGACCAAAGTAGAGCTTTTCGAGCTTTAGATTTTCGACGGGCATTTGAAGTTCTACCAGATCATTACACCCTTCGAGTGTAAGCCTCTCAAGATTCGGAGTACTCCCGAGGTGAAGGGTCTTCAACTTTGAATTACTGAGTTCGAAATATTGGAGCTTTAGATCAGGCACTTTAAGCTCTACCAAGTCATTACAGCCTTCGAGTATTAGCCTCTTAAGATTCGGAGTATTCCCGAGGTGAAGGTTTTTCAACTTTGAATCAGTGAGGTCAAGATATTCGAGCTTTAAACTTTCAGCAGGCATTTGAAGTTCTACCAAATCACTACAGCCTTTGAGTGTTAGGTTCTTTAGATTCGGAGTATTTCCGAGGTGAAGGTTTGTCAGCTTTGAATAACTGATGTAAAGATCGTCGAGCTTTGAATGATGATCAGCTGGTATATGAAGCTCTTCGAAATCTTGACAATAGTCAATAATCAACTGCTCAAGATTTGGAGCCCACCTAAGGTCAAAGGTCCTCAACTTTGAGAACCCGATTGTGAGGAACCTGAGGTTATTTAGAACCTAACATAAGTACAAAAAAATAATTAATATATAGGATCATAATGAATCATGAAAAACAACAAATTAACCATTATTCTACCTTTCCTTCTCCATCTTCCCAAAGTTGAACAAATTTGCAGTAACGCATGTCAATTCCAACAAGATATTTTCCTTGAAATGTAATAGGAAAACTAGAAAAAGGAAAACCATACCATCTCAGATATCGTAAGGAACTTGGAAGGTATTTGCTATCTTTATCAAATTGAACAATATTCCTCTGAAAATAATCCTCTATGTGAATAAATCTAAGATCCTTCATTTTTGCTAGACCTTTGACTGTAATTTCAGCACTGAAACCCGGTGAACGGAAGTATAGACATTTAGTTGCTTGGGTACCCTGAAATCGAAAAAATAAAACTCATTAATTTTGTCAGAACCCTAAATTTCAAAACGCCCAAAATCACTGATCAAATAATCAAATTGAGAGTGAATGAAGATGATATAAACCAAATTCAATGATAATACGATTCGAATTAATGAATCTTTGATTGATTATTAGAGACAGAAAGTGAATTTGGGGAAAACTTTTAGAGACACAAACAAAGAGTAAGGCTCCGTTTGATTACTGCTGAATGAACTAATTCAGCGCTGATCATTCAAAAATTAATCGGGCAGCTTGTTTGGTAATTTAAAAGTGGCAACTGAATCATAAAACTAAGCGCTGAGCGATTTTGCGTATAATAGTAGACAAAATGATTCAGTGAGATTCGGTTTACCCAAATACCCCTATTACACATGTCACTTTTATACTTTGGTTATTATTAAATTTGAAAAATCATTGGGTGATGAAATCGATAGTTGAGATCAATATAGAACTCATATTTGTCATAGAACAAATGAACCAATCATAACCCTCCATTTTTTATCTAAATTAATACAAAATCATTTTCCACCTTTTTTTTTTAAAACAACATATCTTACAAACGGTAAATCTTCAAAATATAAAAAATACACCATCGTGACGAGAATTAAATTATCTTTCTATAGATATACACTTTTACATATTTTCGACAAACATTTTTTTTCAAAAATTCCGTCCGAAAAATCATATATGATTTTTACGAATCATATATGATTTTAAAAAATCATGTATGATTCGATTTTACGAATCATATATGATTTTTACAATCATATATGATTCTCAAAAATCATATATGATTCGTAAAAATCGAATCATATATGATTTTTACAAATCATATATGATTTTTGTTGACCGAAATTTTGAAAAAAAAAGTTGTTAAAAATATATAGTAGTGCATATCTATAGAAAGATAATTTAATTCTCGTCACGATGGTATAATTTTTATCGCGTAACGATTAACGGTTTGCGAGATATTTAATTTTTTAAAAAAGGATGAAAGTTTATCATAATAAAAAAATGAATGACTATTATTGGTTGATTGGATCTATGGTAAATATTGGTTCTATATTGAACTTTTGCCTAAGCCACAAAGTCACCAACTCCACTCCTATTTAAACAATAATATAAAAATAGACCAAGTGATTGCCTATATATATTCGTTTGTCAACAAATATGAAGTAATGTCATTGTTAAAATATTTTTGTGGCATCTATGATTTTTTGATATGATTACTTTTTTAATTTGTATTATTTTTTCTTTAGACTATAAGTTCTAACAAATGAACATTATTCATTGACTACACGTTTCATTTAAAATTAGCCACAATCGAGGTTAAAATGGTAATTTTTGTTTATTCAGAATCAATAGTCTGAACATTTATCAAACAGTTTTTTAATTCAGAATCATGATCACTCAGTACCTTTGAATTATTCAGCATATTTGACTCATTCAGCGCTAAATAATACAGTTTTAATTCAGAATAATACAGTAACTTATTATTTTGTCTAATATAGTACTTAAAAAGACAATAATATCCTTTTATTAAAAAGCCAAATCCACATATTTGCCTCATAAATAAAACTATGGTTAAAGGTTTGTCAAAAAAAGAAAATAAATAATTTCATATGAATTGTGTGACTTGTATTTTTTTGAAAAAGTCAAACAAAAAAATAATTAAATATTCAAAACGTGTACTTTTCTGGACACGTGTCAATTTTTTTTGTGGAGTCACACAATTTTGGGTGTGGCAAATATGGAAGTCATTTTTTTTGGAGGCAAACCTTTAACCATGATTTCATTTTTGGGAAAAAAATGGACTTGGCTCTTATTAAATGGTCAAATGTAGTTAAATTAAGGGAGTTCGAAAGTTTGGACCGAACCTGCAACGAGTGTTTCATTTCAGAACAAACCAGAAACTTTTCAAACTATTTGACCAAAAATGAAATACCTAGCAAATAACACGGACCAAAAACATAGTTAACTCTCAGTTTGATTATATTATAACTTGATTCTTACCAGGTCATTAGTCAATATATCCTCAATTTCCTCATTAATCCACAATCGGCTATGTCTTTGAGGTTCATCAGGATATAAACGTCGAACAATATTCTTACCCATTTCTTCTAAATGGTCATGCATCCCCAGGCGCCCGTTTTTATCATAAGTTATAAGAGATTTCTGCTCAAGAACTCTTAAACCATATATACCACAAAATCCACGGCTTTCAAGCACTCTAATTGCAATCTCTTTGCCCCAACCTTTTACTATGCATGCAACATCTAAGAATATTTCTTTGTGATCATTATCTAGACCATCAAAGCTTAATTCCAATACTTCCATAGTATCCTTACATGGAATTTTTTCTAGTCTTTTTATGGCATTTTTCCATTCAGACTCATCTAGATCACGAAGATGTGAACCCATAACTTTGATCGTTAAGGGAAGACCATCAGCATATTGTAAAACTTTTCTTGATAACTCTTCGTACCCTTGAATCGGATTCTCTCTTCCAAACGCATGCCTACTGAAGAGGCAACTCGCTTCCGTCTGAGATAACAAAGTCACATTATGAATCAATCCTACTCCGAGGGCTGCCAGTACTTGCTTATCTCTTGTTGTAATAATAATTCTACTTCCCGGCTTAAACCAATTACAGTTACCGGCTAATGCCTCAAGCTGGTCTTTATGATCAACATCATCAAGAACGACAAGTACTTTTCTACCACCCATTGCTTTTTTCATCTTGTTTTTCCCATCAAGAACACCACTTACGGAGACGCCTTGATCATTAGAAATATCTGAAATTACTTGTTTCTGCAATGACTTTAAACCAGACAAAGATGGTTTTGATTCTTCCCTTACATTTTCAACAAAGCTTTTACCTTCAAACTGAAAGGATATTTGATCAAAAACAGCCTTGGCTAAAGTTGTCTTCCCCGCACCACCCATCCCCCATATCCCTAGCATGCGAACATCATCAACATCAATTTCTAAAGATGAAACCACATCCCTTATCCATGTCCCCATTCCTACCAACTCTTCATTTAAAATGAAGTCAACGGAATGCAAATCTTGTGAAATGTCTTGAACAAATTTTTGTATGAATCTAGCTTCATGCCTGTATGTTAAAGATATATATACAATTAGCTGTTTTGAGATTCTCAGATGAAAAGAATACTTGATTTCAGATTTATATCTATCACATAACTCACCCCAAAAAGAAACTAATGAACTTATATTGCAGATATATTAAGGAAGGAATTACCCATCAAGCATATCCTCCAATACCGAGCCAGACAGACCTGCTGCTTCTTGCATAGCCTTTCTCCATTCTCCAGCAGCCTCCTTCTTTTCGTTTTCGGCAAAGGCATCTTTTACTACCCCAATTTGTTTGCGGATTTCAGTGGGCTGCACATCATAGAAGATAGGGTAAGCAGTATGCTCGGTCATCTTCTGGCGTTCCATAATTTTAACCAGCTCATCCAAGCACCAAAATGAGGAAGCATAGTTCTTAGAGAAGACAATAACATAGAATCTCGAGTCTTTAATAGACTTGATGAGTTGCTCATTGATCCTTTTCCCTTTCTCGATATTTTCGTCATCTTTGTAAGTTACAATACCTTTATGCTTCAAAGCGTAATAAAGATGATCAACAAAGTTCTTTCGAGTGTCTTCGCCTCTAAAACTCAAAAAAACGTCATACTTGAAGCTCTTTTGAATGGATGAAACTGAAGTAGAAGCCATTGGAAGTTTGGTTGAAAGAGTTTGCGTGAAAAAAGTGTTTTGTGTTTGTGTTTGTGGAATGATGATGTTGAGAAACAAAAACCACTCATATATGGTCTTTTGGTCAATGAAAAAAAAAAGATAAAGATTCACGGTTTGAATTTTCAAACCAAATGACCAATACTTACTGAAAGTGATTGTGTGAAAACAGAATATTGAATTATTTGGAAAATAAAAGCCCATGATTTAATTTGGTCAAATGAGGATGTTTCCTAGCTTGAACATAATAAGATGCATATCTACGATCCTTCTTTTATTCACTTCTTCACATTATGACAGAATTTGTTACTAATTTATTAACCTACATGTTTTGTATAAGTTTTGCAATAATAGCTTTTATTATTGTAATTGAAAAATTATTCTTGTAAATACTTGTCTAAATGATATAACTACTTAATCTTCAAATGAATAACTGTCATTCAGAATTAAACCATCCTATAAAAATCTGCTATCATGCAGAATTAAACTGTTATTCAGTTGAATTTTGGACTATTTCTAAGCATTGATAGAGACAAATAATTTGCAATAAGAAATTTCATCTTATCTCTAATAGGGACATTTTTTAACATTCAATTTCATTACCCTACACCAATAATATTGTTTCCATAAATTTTCTTATCTTTTACAATAACATAGAGGCATCATGAAAATGTCTTAGCAAGTTGGTCATTAAATCTCTAATGTGGAATATCTTCAAAATTTCTAGCCATATCGGCCGACAAAAAAATATGAACATATATACAAAAATACTTCGCATAAACTTTTGTTGACTAGCGTTATTTCTAACTTCAATATTAACATAAGTATTTCTACTAGAAATACTAATTAATGCATATAAATTCTTATGATGTTGATGATAATATTAAGTGTTTTAATATTTTGTATGATGTAAGGCTGCATGAAGTGGTGGATGTCAGGGTCATATTCCCTTTCATCTCTTCACCAATGAGACCATTTCGAGTGTGTGTCATGCGTTACAAAAGGAGGAAAAAGGGACGAAAGGTGACCTGCCTCACCATTCGTAAATTGTGGATTTATGGCCCTCATGAGTGTTTTTATTAGACAAAAATATACCGTTGGTCTCTAAACTTGCAAAAAACATCGTCTGGGCCCAAAAATGAGATAATCGTCGCCATGAATCCAAAAGTTAGTTTTTTGAAGCCGATTGCGTCCCTTGACCAGTTTGGTCTCGGTAAACATCCGTTTTCAGTAATATATTCAAGGGCATAATAGACCAATCACTTTTATGACTACACCTTAGTTAATCCAACCCAACCCGTTTCCCTTTATTGTTTCCCTCTGTGATAAAACTCTGCTCAACAGCAACATACCCTATTTTGACACAACCCTAATCACTAACAATGGCACAAAACGTTAAGGGGAAGGCTTTGTACATTGGGTCTGATGAATATGAGTGGGCAAAAGTTTTAGAAAACTATTTTCTCTCTGATTTAGTTCTTGCGAGATTTGGCGATGAACCAATTGCTGAATATGGTTCGTATAGGAAGATGCCTAAGGAGTTGAGACAAAAGACTCTGAATTGGTTAAGGCAACAAAAATACTACTGTGAAGAGATTTTAGGTGTTACTGATGAGAAGCAAGAGGTTGTAGCGGGTTACCAGAGGTTGATGATTTGGAAAGGAGGATTTCAAAACTTGAAGCTGTGTTTAAATATCTAAAGAAAAGGAAGGAAAGGGATGATGCGGAAAGTAACGGTTCTTGCTAAGTGTGTGTTTAGTTATTGTAACCGGGCCGGTGTTTCGTTAGGCATTGCTAAATATGTTTGACTTAGGGACGTCAAACATATTGTAAGTGAAATTTTTTGACTTAGGAAAGTCAAACATATGTTAAGTGAAATCGATCAATAAAAAACTCTTAATTCTATTAATGGCATACTCTGAATATAAAATTGGGTTGTTATTGTAAATGATAGTGTTTGGTTGTGCATTGCTAAATATGTTTGACTTAGGGAAGTCAAAAATCAAGAACTTATAATTTGTGGCATTTCCTAAATAGGTTTGACTAAGGGAAGTCAAAAATCAAGATGTTATAGTTTTTGCTATTAGGTTGTTCAGTCCCACTGTTAACACTAACACCATACAATTTTTATGATAAGCATACACCATTGTTAATACAATAAGATTTAATGCTAAAGCCTTTGCATTTTGAACACATATAACATTATAACCACTATGTTCGGGTTTCGTGATATAAAGGGTTGTTTGTTTTTGCTGATAGAAACAGTACACCAAATAGCATAATACAAGAAGATTATATGCTAAAACTTAAATTTATATTTCGTCATAGTCAGAGTAGATTACAAGAACAGCAGGAACTAGATCAAACCATCATCAACAACCAAAACAAAGATCCATTTACATAACCTTGTTAACAACCTAAAATCGAAAACAAGCAACCAAAATAACCTACTTACATACCCCCATCGAATACCCAAAAGTCACTAACTATTTTCAACCAAAACAAGAAACATAAGCTTTGTGCTTACGAATAGCATAATCAACTTCACCATAAATCTTTATCAAACGAGCAAGTAGGTCGATGTGCCTAGCTTGGGTTTCTCTCAACGCATCCAAACTGTCAAGAGCGACACCACGCTCTCCCAAAGCTTCATTCTCCACAATCAGCTCCCTACGCTTGACTCTCCACAATCAGCTCCCTACGCTTGATTATCAGCCTCTTTAGATGATCAATACGTGCACGAATTAGGTATTTAAAAAACCCTTGTTCTGCAACCTCTTGCCCAAACCACATTCCCATACGATCATGTAAGCCTGATGAATCAGCGACCTCCATAAGTTCATTCAACATTGGGAAATGTGCGAGAAAAAGGTTGTGGATGGGTTTATTGGTTCGAGCGTAAAAGTAATTAGCGTCTCAGGGAAGAGACAGTCAAGGGGTTTAGCAATGATTTTTTTTCACACTTGGTCCCTCAATTTGTCTATGTTGCCGTTGTCATACTTAAAACTCCCGCCCATTAATAACTTGATTGTTCACATTTGGTCCCTCAAATTGACAACTTTATCTTTTCTATAATTAATCTCACCTCATTAAATCCTTACCTACCCAGAGCAAACACAAACACATACACTGAATGTTAGCAGTTTGGTTGGTTAAATTGCCTTTTGCAAAAAAACATTATTGATTTCTGTAGCAGTTTGGGCGACTCTTGTTGAGTCTTGCTAATCATATCCAAACACCCCTCATAAATATTATGTAATTCCTTTGTAGTAGAGTCTTTTTTCTGTTTATTTATAATTTTTTTTGGACCACATTTGACTCCCATTTAGCATTTGCAAGTTTAACTTTACAAAGTGAAACTGGATATTTGTAACTCATGGATCACAATTTGACTCATGGATTTGCAATTTTGACTTTAGAAAGGCAAACTGCTAATGGAAAATGTCATTTATCATTTGACTCATGGATTGCAATGTCGTTTTCCAGAGTAAAATGGAAATACTATATTGAAGTTTGACTTTTTAATGTCAAATGGAAATGCTATATTGACGTTTGACTTTTTAATGTCAAATGGAAATGCAATATGTAAGTTTGACTTTCTAATGTCAAAGTTGCAAATCCATAACAGACCCCGCCTATTTCAAAAGTTGGGAAAACTCCATTTACCACAATTTAGCAAACAACATATGCACAACCTAAATTAGGCATTTGCACAAACAACATATGCAGAAGCTAAACTTAATCAAACCATATAAAGAACTAGTAAAATACTTTATACGATATTAATTATCATAGGGTATTCAACCCATACATAAACTACAATGACTAGAAGAATTCTACTAACGTTGTGCAAGAAGCTCGGTGGAGTTTGAATACCTTTCTAGCCAACTCTCAATTCATCCTCACATTTTCAGACTCATCATCACTCAAATCGCTGACCCTAATATAAAGTATCTTCAACAAGGGGGAACACGCAAGTATGAACTTTATTATAGTTAATCCATTCTCTGATATAGGAAATGATCGAAACACCACACTCTCAAGCTGCCCCAACGTCATTCTGTTCCTACCTAAATCTAATGAATAAATTTCCAAAGGTAGATCACTTTCCAATGAAGCTTGCAAAATGAGATAGTATTGAGATGCACATCCATGGCAATTTAAGATGATGTATTTGATACATATGCATTCCACTTACTATGGTTTCTAGCATTTGAAAATGTGGAGATCCACGAATCATTTGAATGATGAATGATACCATTGAATTATTCCCAAAATCGACTCCCGATAAATTAAGAGTCTTGAGGGATACAATGCCACATAGACATTCATCCAGGAGCTACCTTCTACCAACAACTACAAAAGGTCGAATTTTCATAAGTTTTAAATATTACATTTCATAAGTGTTAGAGATTACTTTAACATTCTGTAATTTGAAGTGTAAAACTCAAATTGGTCTTACCTTGCAGTCCTGAAAATCCAATATAAGGGTCTCAAGTTTTGAAAGACTTCTCAGCTGAAAGATATTGGAAGTTGTGATTGTCATGACATGGTTCCAAACACCGAATGACAAATATAACTTCTTCATATTCCTAAGTTTTGCAATATCCAATAGTTTCATCTCGTTTGTAGTAGTACGATTCATTTTAAGAGACTCAACTAATGGACAACGAGCAATAAACTCTTAAATTGTACCGCTTTGAAAATTGACAGATAAAGATTCTAAGCTCAATAGATTTGGAAAACTACTACAAGATACCAAACTAGAAAAAGTACAATAATGAAGTTCGAGATGTTTCAACTCCATACGAGAGTAAAGTTGGGTTGGAAACATAACTGGCTCACCGTACCAGTTTCTAATTGTGAGGACCTCAATTCCTTTCCGAGCCGAAAACAAAAGTCAATCATGAATCTCTTCATAATTCAAGTCATCTTGTCCAAACAACGTTTTGGGCTCTATGGAGAAGACAAACCTTCTTATGGGACCTTTGAGCTGAAGTATTAGTCTAGTTACATGCCTCCCATCAAACTTATTTGTTAAATTGTTCCTAAACTTATTCAAGTCATCTTGTCCAAATAAGTGAGCAAAGAAATCCTCATCAACTCCATCAGTGAGCAAAGACCACTTAAACCTCTAGTATCTCGCTAAACTATCAGTCCTCACCACATCTTTTATTGGCAAACGATTCATAATATTAGCGGTTCTCTGCTATTGTTGTAATTTGATTTTGTTTTTTGAGTTCTGAAAAATGAGAGTTTGGATTTGGTGTTTGATTTTCAGGAAATGAGTTTTTTTGAGTTTGGATTTGGTTTTTGATAAGGGTTTGTGTAATTATAGTGTGTATATGGTTTTGGTGGGTGGGTTTATTAGTTCGCTCGCAAAATTAACTAGCTTATCAGGGAAGATACGCTCAAGTTGTATAGTAAAATTCATGATTGGTCCCTAACGTTCACTGTTGGGTTAACTAAGGTGTAGACGTGTAGTCATAAAGGTGATTTTTCTATTATTCCCTTGAATATATAACTAAAAACGGATGTTGACCGAGACCAAATGGGTCAAGGGAAGCAATCGGCCTCAAAAACTGATGAGTGTCTAAATACTCATCATTTTTATACTGTTAGAATGCCAAAAACATCTGAAAACACTCAGAAATGCTTCAAAATGATGAAAATATCACAAACAAGTGTTTTATATGTTTTAAATGCAAAAACATCAAAATCTGGTGAAAAACGTATCAAGTTTGCATAATTGGCGCATTTTAGTCCCCAAGTTACAAAATTGTCAAAATCACCTCGGTAATTCAAAAACTTGTAAAAAGTCATTTAAGGTCCATAAGATTCAAAAGTTGTCAAAATAAACCTTTAAAGTTTAAAATCACAAAATGACAACTTTAGTCCTTTAACTTTGAAAATTGTCAAAAATAGTCCTTGGTTAATTTAAAAAATGAAAATTATCAAATATTAAACCTTGTACTATTTATAAATGACAAAAATGGTCCTTATGATAAACTTTGGAGAAAATTACATGTTTGGTCCCTCAAGTTTCAAACTTGACAGTTTTGGTCCCCGGATTTACAAAAATGGAAATTATCAATATAGGTCCTTGTACTAATCTTACTTGGCAGGTTTGACCCTTGTGAAAAGCTTTGGAAAATGTTCAAATTCAAACCTTCAACTTTGGCTAAATTGCATAATTGGTCCTTGGGCTTATTAACTACAAACCAAACGGACTCATTTGTGTTATTTAACACAAAACCAAAGCCCAATCCTAAAACCCAGCTACCCAAGCCCAACAACCCACGGTTTAAATTAAACCCGCCCCTCACCACTGTTCATCTTCTCCCTTTCCACCTATGTCCATTCCTACACCTCCACCTGTTTTCACCTTCCAGCTCACCCTCTATCCTCCTACCCACTCTCTCCACCACCTCTGCCACTACTACCCCCCACAATAAATGCCCTTCACACCCTTTTTCCCCAAACCACCATTTTTACCCACGGTTTTCACCAATACCACCCTACTTAGCTCACCAGTCCACTAAACTTATCCAAACTCTCCCCCTAACCCTCTGCAACACTCCATGATGCATTTATTTGAAGCAGAACTGCCATAAGCTGTCTATTCAACTTTTGGCACCAAAAGTTGTTTGAACGGTCTTGATCAATTTGACTAAATGGAGGGCCAAGATTGAAGTGGGAAAAGATCTTTGGGCTAGTGGGATGAGAAATGGTGATAAATAAAGAAAGAAAAGACAGAGTAGAGTAGTAGTTAGTTTTAGTATAGTCTAAATTGTCGTTCTTAGTATAATTTTAATTTCAGTTTATTTTAAAAGCTTTCAAGTATTTGTAATCATATTTCAGTGTATATCAAACCTATTTCTAGTTTCAATTTCAGTAATTTACCAAGTTTTTATAATTGTGAAATTTCGACCTTAAATTCTCATGATAATCTAGATGTGTTTGTATCTTGTTTTGGATCAAGTAAGCTCAAATAAGCTCCTAGTAGCTTGTTTAAGCTATCAGAAACATTTTAAATTCAGTTCATAGCTCTAATAGAAAAATTCATAAAAATCAAGGAAAATAGTGATAAATTCAAAAATCATGGATAATGTACAAGGAAGCCGAGGTGGGTGGAAATTTGGATTGCTATTTGGTATAGAGCTTATTGGTAAGCTATAGGAGTGTTTCTCAGTCTTTGGTTCCCTGTCATGAGCTTCATCATTTGTAAGTTAAAAATTTCTTTATAATGTAATGTTTGCTTGGATTTACTTGTCAAGATGTGTTAGAAGTCAGTTAACTAGTTAAAAATGATTGGTTTAGGTTTGTTTAGCTATAATTAACTCATATCAGACCTTTGTTTGAACCTAAATACAATAAAAGTCAACATAGCTCTAATCCTAATTAGCTATTTAACTGTCAAGACTTTTAAATACAAATCTCAACAAAGTAGTTTGCAACTTAGTAATCTAGCTTAAGTCAATCTTATTATAGCCTAAAACAACTTATTCAGCTCATAGAATCAGTTACAATCTCATAAAAGTCAAATAGTTAGTGTAATTAAAAAGTCAAATATTTCTAATACCCGTTTTTGAATAAACTTTAGAATTTCATTGTGAGTTTATTATTAAGATTTAACCATTCAGCTTTTGGGGTAGTAAAATTTAGTTGCTTAAGAAAATTAGAAAAATATTAGTTTACTTTCAATCAGCTTTTAGAGTGCTTAATTATCAGCTTATTTAGAGCCCCTTGTCTCAAACATGCCCCTGTGCACCACCCATCTAGTTTCATAAGCTCTCATAGAGCTTATTAATTAGCCTAAACCTGTGTAATTTGACTTTTTGGAAAGCCAACCTAGCTAACTCAAGGTTACAAGAGCTTATTTTCTAATTCTAGCTTATTTGCTTAGCTTGCAATAGCTTTTTAGCTCTGTCCATTTTGTTTAAATGTATCAATAAGTCAGAGTTGATCAGTTTTTCAAGAGCTTCTTAAAAGCTCATTAGTATAAGCTAATCTTTGTACTTTAGCTTTTTGGAGAGCCTAACTGGTGATCTTATCAATTCCAAAGTTGGTTTCCAATTTGTAGCTTATTACAATGCTTAAATTTTAGCTACAAAGTACCTATAAAACCAACAGTACACTGTGCAAAACCAGTTTAGCTTAGAGCTTATTTTAAAGCTATTTAGTGCTTATTCCTTAGTGATTTTGCTTATTCAGTAGTTGTAGTAGCTTATGAACATTTTCTTAGTTTATTTACAGTTTACATTTACTAATTGAGTAGCTTATTAGTTTTCTTAACTTAAGAAATTAGTGCTTATTCAATATTTAAGCTAACTGTGTCAAAATCTTTAGCTAGTTAAGAGCTTATTAGTCATTTTCAGATAAAGTTGTAGTTTTAATAATTGCTTATTTTCTTGTGCTTATTGAGTTTGTAAAATAAAATTCCAAAAATAAAAATATTTTGCAAAAAGGGAGAGGCAGGGGTCGAACCTGAGACCTCTCCCTTATGGGGATGATAGAGCTGCACTGGATGCCATGCCCTTGGGTCTTTTTTCGGTTATATCTTGCAAAATTAAATACATAACCCTCTTTTCCTCTTTTAAGCTTATACGAAGCTTATAGCTTATTTCTAGCTTATTTATTCTAGCTTTTTCAGTTTTTATATTTTTTATAAAATTGTATTAGTATTAAGTATTTTATAAAAAAGTTTCAGATTTTTCTCGTTATTTTTAGTATTTTTTAACATTTAATTAGTGTAAAATTTTATTTAATTCATAATAAAAAATATAAAAGTCTAAAAAATACAAATCTTTTTTCTAAAATTTTCTTTTATCATATAGTACGTAATAAAATTAGTTTTACACTCGTAGGCCTTTTATTTCATAAATTTTACGTTTTTACTTGCGCTCCAGCGTATTTTTCGTACATAACGCTCGTTTCCGTTTTAAATAACGTTTTTAGATAATTTGAGTTTACGTTTTCGTTAAAATAGTTTATTTAAGTTATTTTGTTTTATAAAATAAACGTTCATCGATCTGTAAAAATAGTGATAGCGTTTATTTAATATATTTTAACTTTTTAATTTCTTTTAATTTGCATTTAAGTCGCTGTAATTTGTTAATCTTTTCTTTAGGTAATTTTCCATCAATATCCTTATTGATCACTATCCTTAGTGATCGTTCTATCATCTGAAGTTGTTTAAACACCAATTCATCCTCCGTAGGACATAACGACCTGGGGAAACACTATATTTCTCTGATCTTAAATTGCATTGGTGTGTGAACTGTTTTGAGTTTCTTACGGTTGGTCATTCACAAGTGGCTTGCTTGCGTGAGATAACTTGACGGTTCAGCACAGCAATCAAAAACCCAACTTTTGGACTTACGACGACGATTTTCTCAAGTTTTAGGCCCAGACGATGCTTTTGGATAAGTTTAGGAACCAACGGTGTATTTTTGTCTTTTTATTATTAATTATTTGATTTGTGAGTTTGTTTTGTGGGGTATGTTTATATAAAGTATGTATTTTTAATGGTGGTGAAGGAAGTGGTGACTTATTTTGGGTGAAATGTGAGGGGAGTGGTGATGGGTTAAATGGTGGTGAGGGAGTGATGACCACTACTATATCTTTAGTTTAGGGATAATCACAGTCCAGATTGGTACCGAACCCATATCGAATTAGTGGTACCATTATTTTTTTGAGCATGAGAGGGGTACTGGTACTGTACTAGATGGGAACCAGAACCGGTACCGGGAAATCAGTACCTATCCTCTTCTTCCCGTGTTTTGTTAAACCAAATAAAAATCTAGATTTCATGCTATTAACTTTCTGTGATAGCAATAAAAAATAGGAAAAAACGTAAATTTCAAGTGATTTTGAAACACAATGTGTCAGAAAATGCAACCAACAATTAAATAAACACATCACCAAGATAGTCGCATCTTACAAACGTTCCAAAACTTATAAAATAGGTTAGGGGTTTAATTTTTGGGAAGGTTTATGAAGGATCTATAGTTGTCGCAGTAGGTTTTCGGGACGTCTGTCTTCTTTCTTTATGTTTTACATGACTGTTGTTTGGCATGGAACATACCCAGTGAGTGTTTGGATAAGTTGTTTAGCTCAAAAACATGACTACACAAATTCCGAGAATTTTTTCGGCACTATCCCGCTTTGGTACCTACACCGTATTACTCATTCGGATTTTTTTGCTCGATTCATGGTACCAGTCCCATAACATGTATCGGGAGCCAGTACCGTGCCGGTACGGTTTCGAGATTCTGCTCCAAATGCTCATCTCTACTTTAGTCTAAGGTTGGAAGTAATGGGAGGTGAGAGACTCACCCTTCATGCATTTGTGATGCATGAGTCCATTGTTTGGGTAGTATGTGACGCACGAGAAAGCTTCAAACATGAGGGAAGTGGTGACCTCCTCACCACTTGGATATTGTGCAAAAATGGATCATCGTTTTTATTGTTATTTATTTGATTTGTGAGTGTGTGTGATGTATTTTCTGGTGTATATTTGTATAAAATGACTATTTTAATTAAAAGTAAGAAGAGCGGTGATCACTACCCGTGAAAGGTAAGACGAAGTGAGAGAAATGAATGGTGATATAACGATGAGGTGGAAGGTGAAGGAGTGATGACAACTACCTCTAGTCTAATATAAATTGGAACGAAAAATATTATTACGACACAATGAGAAAAATGACTCTGTTTACAATTAAGGACCATTTGGTTTTTAGCATTCAATTCCATTTCCCGACACCAATAAATTTAACGCAATTAATTTTCTTATGATTAACAACAATACAATAATACCTTAAAAAATTCTTAGCTACCTTGTCATAAACTATGTAATGATAAAAGAAATATCCTCAAAATTCTTAGCCAAGTTTATCGAAAAATCTGTATATGAAAAAAGATATATCTTGAAAATTTCCTTGTCTTTTTCATCAATCTAACTTAATGATATTATAACACATTAAGTATTAACCATAAAGTGTATCAATGATAGTTAAAACTTCATCTGAATGCATAACATGTTTTGTAACTCGAACTGGATTTATTTATAACATGAATTACCATCACTAACATCTTTGCTAAATTAAACAACAATATATTCTAACTTCAAATCTGAATGATTTAAATTCTTCAAAGAAAATAAAAATAGTACCTATGATTAGGGATGACAACAAAACCCGTACCTGATGGAGACCCGATCCCCAAACCCTATTTAACCGGGGAATCCCCGATTTGACCGGGGATGGGGATGGGGAATCCCCGAATTTTGTAACCGGGTATGGGGCGAGGATGGGGATAGCATCAATCTCCGGACCCGAACCCGACCCCGACTCCAATTCTTTTAATGTATAAATATATGAAAGAGTTAATTGCATTTTTGGTCCCTGTGGAATGTCCAAATTGCATTTTTGGTTCTAAAACTTTGAAAATGCAATGATAGTCCTCATTTTGTAGTTTGGATTGCAATTTTGGTCCCTAGATAAAATAAAATGACTAAAATGACCTTTGCCTTATTCAGAGAAGACAAGGGTAATTTAGTCATTTCACATCGATCAGGGACCAAAAATGCAATCGAAACTTCAAAATGAGGACTATCATTGCACTTTTAAAGTTTTAAGGACTAAACATGCAATTTGGTCATACCATAGGGACCAAAAATGCAATTAACTCTATATGAAAATTATATGTATATCATATAACGTTTACTTTTATATGTATATTTTTATGAGCATTGATATATAATATATATGCATATGTGATATATAAATGATCAAATAGATTTAAAGGTATAAACACTTAAACACTAATTACTATATATTACTTAACCAATGTTTTGTCTGAATAGACACATACAATACACGTTAGTCTCGTATTATATGTGTTGTCTCAGTATCTATGATGATTTAAATTTGGATTAACACTGTAACTAATTTAAGTATGAGCGATGTACGTTTATTATAACACTTTATGGGTGTCTTTATATTTCCGATGAGTATGTGTATTTTTATGTTTACTTGATAATGATGAAAAATCCCCGAATCCCTACGGGGATCCCCGATCCCCATTGGGGACGGGGATGGGAATGTAAAACTATTCCCCGATGGGGATGGGGGCAGGGATGGGGATGGGAGTGGGAAACGGGGATGGGGATGGGAGTGGGAAACGGGGAAGAGAATGGGAAATACGATCTCCGAAATTCCCCGACCAGTTGCCATCCCTACGTATGATATTTTACGCCACATATTTATATTGACAATCAATGATATTATAAGTATTTTATCCATTTGAAATAGCTCTTATATTTCTCTAGAACATTATTGGCGGCCCTTGCCACTTGTTTATTTTTGCCTCTTTGCAATTAATTAATATTTTTTAATGTCTAGAGAGCATTGATCCAAAAGTATACATAAACCACTTCTTCAAATATTGTTATTGATTAATCGGCCCGCCTAGGCTATTTTTACAAAGACCGATTGTAGTGTTGTTATTTTTTTTATGCATATTTAAGAACTTGTTATAAGTTTACATTTAAGACGTATTCGTTTCAACATAGTAATGGTTCTTCCATGTATAATGCGTTCGTGAAACGAAGTACATAATAGTATTTATGAAACCTCTCCGAAGTGAAGAACAATGAGTTAGTTATATAAGAATTAAACAAGTTAGACGTATTAGGTAAACTAATACAGTTGTGGTGTTTGACCATATATTGTGACATTTTACTATATTCAATGTTTGAAAAAATATATAGAAAAGAAGAGGAACATAGAATAAGCTCAGAGTGCTATATTGGTAGGACAAAACTTGTTTTCACAATTTTAGGAGGGGCTTAAATGTATTGCATACATAACTTGTCACTACAATAATAAAGTTATACTAACAATTCACATTTTTTATTTTGGGAGCAATTCCATATTTACCCAACTTAAACATGATAATGTCATATTTACCCAAAACATGCTTTAAATGCATTGTACATCATGCATTCAAAAGTTGTATTTTTGGTATATATGACATTTTCATGTTTATATTGGGTAAATATGGAATTATCCCTTTATTTTTATTTTTGTGTGTGGGGGATAGGGGGAGGACTTGGATGAAATGTATAAGCCTAAAGAGGCTATACCAAGAATTAAGGTTGTGTTATCAAAACTTTGTAATGGGGCGGGGGACACAAAAGAGTCAAAGACTCAATTTTGTATTAGTATTCTCACAGATTGTTCAATTCGTTCATTATTGGAGGCTAAACTGATTACATTACAACGAAAATTACCCATTATATTATATTAAGGATGTTGCTACCAAGGATAAATGGTAAATGTGAACGTGATCTTTTTGTGTGGAAAAACTTTGTTATTAGATGGGGTCATAAATTACTTCTTGTCCAAACAAACATATAAAAAAAGGTCATAAGAATGCTATTTTGTCTAGGCTTGTTTTAATAAATCATTCACCATTGCAGTGGTTATAAAGTATTCCTTTCCTGAATATTTTAATAATGGGTTTTGCTAACAGCAACCCTTAGGGTTATCATTAACAACTAATTTTCAAATTTTTTGGCAAGACAATACAAAATGTCCAAACAAAATCATTCAAAATCATCAAAAATTACTAATCATCTCCTAAAATTTCTCACATACAAATTCAATTCACTCTTCTTATTGGCCATTTTAGTAAAAAATACGGAGCATGTTTCTCACTCTGTCTTAATATTAGCGAATTTTAAGAAAAGTTGGTTGTTATCAATAGCCCTAAGGGCTGCTGTTAGCATTTCCATTTAATAATACATAATCAATTACCAGACATGTATTATTGCTATCGACATATATAAATCAATAAATGTCATATATGCATAAAAGTTTCACTAAGTAGTTAAGAATGGAATATAGCATGTGTATTGATACCAGCTATACTACTAGAAAATGAAACGAGAAGGAAAAATACAATATTAAGCCACATGAGATATGTGGCCGGCACCAAGGGCCCAAGCATACTACTAAAAGAGCCGAGAACCACAACCAAAACCAAACTTCGCGACAAAATCAGTTGCATTTGCCACCAAGCCACTGCTATATTGTCTCTCAATCCGATTTACCCATTACAGCTTCCACTTTTTCGACCTTCTACTAATCGACTCGAACATCTTCACTTATATATCAATAAAAACCCGCGGAACCGGCCTCTCAACCTCACCCTTAAAACCCAAACGCGAAACATTAGCACTCTCAGCATTTACAGCGAACATGACGTATGCACCATTCAACCCATTTGATGTTGAAACTTCTATCTCGATGTTTAAACCAGAAAAAATATGACATCTGATTATCGAACAATAGATCGTCATTAACGTTTTGATGATTCTGAAAAGTCACTTTATTCCTGAATTTTCACAAAAAATAACATGTAACCCAAACAAATTTAAAATATCGCATACTGATACTATTTCGATAAGGATCATAATTCAGAAAGATCATCCATTAATTTATTTTGCAATGGTCAATTATATGCCTATGTAAAAATAACATATATAACCTTTGTAAGAATGAGATATTTAAGGAATTAATAACTTAAAACCTTAGTTATTTGGCATTTTGTTATATGGGATTGATGCTTATCGCACTAGCAATGTTAACGTGATCATTTAGGGTGGAAAATATTCGGAATGAGGTGGTGACACTAATAAAGAAAAGAAAAAGACAATAAGATTGTTAATTTACACGTCAATGAATTTGTACTTTTATAAATGACAATCTTTTATTATAATTTCTTTGTCTTAGAATTGTTTATTTATTATATATTTATTTAATATAATCATGTACCAGTGTAGTGGTTTAAAGGTAGATTTCTTTTACAATATTTAATTACTCTTATAAACTTTCCACACAGTCAGTGGTTTTTTCTTGGCTTATATGTTAGGTGCTATTGATGTCATAACATGCAAGTTAAAATTATATATATTATTACATATTTTGTCATAAGGACCTTTAATTTATTATAGAGAGCTAGGTGTGCAACGTTATACACCACGTTATAGGGCAATTTGGTGCTTATAACGGCTCCGATGACACAACACCTTTGGTGCATATAACACTAGTTCAAGTCCTACAGCCGGTCAATGATTATCAATGTAACTTTTATAAAATAAGTAAAACAAAACAACATACAAATCATACTTTTAGATGTAACATGCTGCCTTAAGCGTGCCTATGTTTCGAAGTTTCGTACACCAACATGGATAGACAAATACTTTGGCTCAAGAGTAAAGCTACTAAAGCCATCGATTTAGCTCTCAAAATGTTAAGGCCCCGGATTTTTTAAAGCACTATTATATATAAATTTGTCACTTATATTCTTTTCATCGCCTTAAGGGTCTTGGAAATTTTTAGGCCCCACTAATTTACTAAAATACCTTATACGGTTTAGGATTTGAGGTCACATCGATTTTCATCTTTATTCTTTATAAGTTTGAAGGTGTTATTCGTGTAATACGATGTCGGGTATCTAGCTTGTAATTAAATTTTTTAACGAGACTATTCTTTTTAGTAAAGCAACAATTTCATATCTAAATAAAGGCAAGGTCCGAAAATAAACAGATCAACATAAATTTGTTACAAGTCATGAGCATATGAGAAAGGTAATGCAAATAAAATAAAAAATTTCGATTAAAGGAAAGCTATTATTAAAAACAAAAGGTTATTATGAAAAAATATATTTAAATATATTTAATTAATCAGTTAATTGTGTATTTTTAGAGAGTTTGTGAAAAAAAATAAAGTAAAACACATCACTTTTGCCATGAGAAGAAAGTGTTACAATTTTAAAAGGAAAGTTATTCATTTAGAATTCTTTTGGACAAATCACCTAAAAATGTAGCTAACTTGCCACTTTTTTCCATTGTATGTAGCATCATTTTTTTTTCTCATTCTGTCAATAAACCTCTATCGTTAGGCCTTTGTGTGTACCCGTTATAAAAAAAACTTGCATCGTTAGTCCTTTATACTAACGACCGTTAATAAATAACTTAAAATTTGGTTATCTTACGCTAAACTTGCGTCGTTGGTCCTTTATACTAACGATCGTTAAAAAATAACTTAAAATTTGGTTTTCTTACTTTTCCATCCGTTTTTACGCTTCGACGTTTTACCGTTTTCGTTCGTTTAACACGCGCCGTTTTTCATTTTTATCCGTTTTTACATAGTTTTCATTACATCGCTTTTTACGTTTTAAATTCTTTTTCCCGTTTCGTCCATTTTTTTTCATCATGACGTATTTACGTTTTCATCTATTTTACACATTTTCGTCCGTTTTTGCACGCACGCACGCTTTTCATCCGCGCATTTAACACGGTTCGGTTTTAACACGGCGGTTTCGCCTTTTTTCACATTTTCATATGTTTTACATAATCATCCTTTTGCAGCTTTCGGTTACGTTTGCCGTATGTTTTAACTTGCTTGCGTCCATTTTAACACGTTTCATCCGTTATTCACGTTTTCATCCATTTTTCCACGTTTTCATCTGCTTTACATACGCCATCATTTTTTACATGTTTTCGTCTTAGTTTCACGCTATCCGTTGTTTCAGTCATTGTTTTTTCGTTGTGTTTGCACATTTTGTCTATTTTTTCGCATATTAATACTTTTTCGAATGTTTACACATTTTGTAAAAACGGATAAAATTGTGTAAAAACGGATGAAATCGTGAAAAACGGACGAAAACGTGTAGAGACGGATGAAAACGTGTAAAAACGGAGGAAAACGATAAAACGGACGAAAACGTGTTAAAACAGACAAAAATGTGTACAAATAGACGAAATCCTGAAAAACGCGGCAAAACGGATGTAAACATATAAAACGGATGAAAACGTGAAAACCGGACGAAGCGTGTTAAAACGGACCAAAACGTGTAAAGACGGACGGAAACGTGAAAAAACGGACGAAAACGTGTAAAAATGGACGAAAACATGTAAAAACGGATGAAAACGTGAAAAAACGGATGAAAACGTGTTAAAATGACGAAAAAACGTGTAAAACGGATGAAAAAGTGCAAAACGGATGAAAATGTTAAAACGGATGAAAACGCGTAAAAACGGATGAAAAGGTGAAAAACGGAAGAAAACGCGGTAAAAACGGACGAATACATATGTAAAACGGATGAAACGAGAAAACGGGCGATGCATTAAACGGACGAAAACGTGTAAAAACGAATGAAAGAGTGCAAAAACGGACGAAAATAAAAAACGGATAAAAACGTGTAAAAAAATATGAAAACGTGAAAAAACGGACGAAAACTTGAAAAAGCTGATGAAAGCGTGTAAAAACGTATGAAAACGTGAAAAAACGGACAAAAACATGTTAAAACGAACGAAAACATGTAAAAACGGTCGAAAACGTGAAATAACGGACGGAAACGTAAGAAAAAGAAATTTTAAGTTATTTTTTAACGATCGCTAGTATAAAGGACCAACGACGCAAGTTTAGCGCAAGATAACCAAATTTTAAGTTATTTATTAACGGTCGTTAGCATAAATGACTAACGATGCAGGTTTTTTTGGTAACGGGTACACAAAAAGGACTAACGATAGAGGTTTATTGACATAATGAGAAAAAAAAAGAATGCTACATACAATGGGAAAAAGTGGCAAGTTAACTACATTTTTGGGTAATTTGCCCAATTCTTTTTATAATTGTAGCCAAATACAAGTAATGTAACGATTAGCAAATTTATAACGAACATAAAATAGTTGTGACGCTATTAGATGATAACTAGTGTTTATGTTTTTAAAGGATTGTTAATAAGTTACATTCCCGTTGGAAATCCGTCACAAATATTAATATTTGTGACGGATTTCCGACGAAAATATTTAAAAATCAAAGTTCGTTATGAATGAAAGTATTTTCGACGGATCAGAGACGAATAAATATAGATGTCGGAATGGCATTGGAAATTCGTTGGTAAGTTACACAAATTACTGACAGATTTCCGACAGCAGTTGAAACTCTTGGAAATCCGTCAGAAATTAGTCGGAAAAGCATACTGGTCGCTGTTTCGTCAGAAAATGATCGTTAATTAGCGACGGATATATATCCGTCGGAAATTCCGTCAGTGAAGGTCCAATTTCTAGTAGTGCCCAAAATGACGACAAAGGTTACACAGGGAAAGAATCCGAGTTTCAGCAACAAAGCTTGGTGACATGTCCTGTATGGCGTCATCTTCCACAATTTTGAAATAAAAATTGCAAACTTTTAGACTTTAGTAACATAAGAAAATCACGACATATCACCTACGTGGTCGATAGTGACATGATCTAAACGGTTTGTGTCACTTCAGTTTTACCATGTCAAACTGTTTTTCAAATTCTACATTCCACATTTTACAGCGACAAACACACAATATGATTACAAAGTGGCTTTTAGAAATCGCAGTTAAACTTGTTTTTCGGTATACTTCCCATCAGTGAATTTTGATGAAAGAAAATAGTTTGACGCAATACTGTTCATTAGTAAAACATGTTTAGTAACCACTCAATATGATAGAAAGTCAAAACTGTAGACTTAAAAAGTCAAATGGGTTTCATTTTGATGATTTTAATCCAGCTTAGAGCATATTACTGAAAATTAAAGTTTGTGTATTTTCTCATGTCATTTTCAAAACCTTTATTTGAAAAAAAAAAAAAAAAGAAAAATAAAAAGATCATCTCAAACATTAAATCAAACTCCCACCATTTTCACTAAGAAGGGAGTTTGACTTTCTCGAAAAGTCAAGAATGTTAACTATGAACTGTAAATTAATTTACATTATTCCCTTGACAACTTATCAGCCATATACATATATATCTAACTTTGACATTGCTTTAATAAGCCTTGCAAATAAATAAACCTCATTTTATTAAAACCCTTGTGGCCAAAGTGTGAAAAAACAAAAATTAAAACAAAGTATCCGCTTTTTATCCGGGTCATCATTTTGACCCGCTTTCTACCCATTGCCTTCTTCACACACAACTCGGTCTCCGCGTCGACTGTAAATCCGTTATTAGCATAAATGATAAGGATATGATCCGTATCACATCCATGTGTCCTAATATCACGAACCTCAAACTTCGCGCGTATAATCAATTAACTGATTCAGGTATGGGCTGTTTTACTAAAATTGAAGGAATTTTCAGGTGCTTATTGTTCGTTTAGTGATTTAGGTATGTTTGAGCTGTTAGATAACTCTAGTCGCCTTGAGGTTTTGTCTTTTAAGAGGTTATTTAACTATCCTGACTCCCGCCGAATTTCCGTTTATTAAACTTAGGAGGAGTGTTTTTAATGAATGATTATTCATACCGTTGATTAGCGAATTTGAAAAGTTTGAAGTTCATTTGTCAGTAGTGAAAAGTGGGACAGGGCATTGGAGATGATTCCAGATGACAACTGTTTAGTTGAGGTTCATTTGGAACAACTTAATGTGACTGTTTCATCGTTACCTAAATGTCGTGATTTAAATGCTTTACGTATTGTTGATGCACCAATGTTGGATTCATTAGTGTTGCTGAGACTTGTAAGGGGTTAAAGAAGCTTTGTGTTGCTCATTGGAACGGGAGTGAAATAGGAGATGAAGGCTTGATTACTGGTTAATGAACTAAAATTTTGAACTAATATAGAATATTTTAAACTAAATTTCACATTTTCTTTTAAGCATCGGCACGTATCATTAGTAAGAATGCTTATGCATCCAAATTATATGCATTCGCAGTGTTAAGAGGCTTCTAACTTACTTACCTTGTTTCTAAAAATAGTATTAACTTCGGTCTAAAAACAAGTTGAAGGACTGCATATGCAATGTTCATCTATTTTAATAATTCCATGGTTAAAAGTGTAAAAACATAGTAGATGTTAGCAATTTATAGTATGGGTGATCTTGTTGACCCGGTTTTGACCCAGATAAGTTCCGAGTCCATAAATAGACAATATGAAGCCCAATTTTCTAACAATATCGAGATGGTAGGTAACCAAACTGTAAGCTACATGTTCAATATCATTAATAGCTCTCAGATATGTTCATTAGTACACGTCAACTAAAACAGATGAAAGTCAATACTTTGACTCAAAAAGTCAAATGGCTTTGATTTTGATAAGTCAAACGGCTTTATTTTGTGAATTTAAAAAACATGATCATCTCAAACTCCCACCATTTTCAAAAGAATGACTGACTTTCTTAAAAAGTCATTTATACGGAATTAACAAATATCCTACTTAAAGATCAAATCTGTTCAAAAAAGTAGTCCAACTTTTGAATAAGCTTTTCTTCAATATAGTTTGGCTGTAACAAACATCGATACATCCTGACAGATTACTGCTAAACATGAATGCAAGTTTCATGTGGTACTACAGAAAAGAAGTAATGTCCTTTTCTTTAATAACAAAGAAATAGATTTATTACAAACTAGCTAGGAGATACCAAAACATAAAGAACGAAAACAAAACCTGACAGATTAACGACCGGGTCAACCCGTTTTTATAAAAAAAAATTGAAAAAAAACAAACCTGGCCGGGTTTCAAGCCCCGGGTTGACCCGGGTCACTCAAAACCCAGCGGGTCTAACCGGTTAACCCGGTTTTAGAAACCCGGTTTTTTTTACCCGTTTTTGTGGCCGGGCACCGGTCCGACCGTTGAACCGGCCGGGTCGACCCGGGTTTGAAAAATTGAAATCAACAATAAAGTGTTAAGATATGGAGCAAAAACAGAAACGAGGGCGTGCACATTTACATAGATGGAATATCACAAATTCCTTATAGGTAAGCAAAGCCCGGCACCCGTATCCATGCCTTTGAAACCAAACTGATTTAAAAATTCCACAGTAATGTCATTCATCTCGTGTTCCGAGCTTCAAACTCTGTCCGAACATGGATTTACCCAAATCATTCTATGATGATAACGTCTTATTCCTCTAACCTTTTAAGTAGCTTCTATTAACAACAACAAACACTATAATATTGATTCTGTTACTGACTTGGATAAAAAAAACTCGGTGAATTTGATCAAAGTCAACAGTTTGACTCAAAAGTCAAATATTTTAATGGTTCACCATTTTGTCTCAATGTAGATGATATTTATGCAAATCAAAACCTGTATATGATTTTAAATACACTTACAAAACTTTACTGAATATTATTATAACATGATTATCTCCAACATCACGTAAAATCCAATCATGAACACAATTGACTTTCTGAAGAAGTCAACTGTGTTATCTGAACTCCATGAGTTAACTTATCTAACTTTAAAAATTTAAACTGCTTATAAAAAGTAGTTAAATTTACTCACTACACTTCTAAAGTTAATAACTATACCTTGATTTAACTGTATATATTGTAGACTTGAATCATCAGTCCCGCCTCCTTGTACTTTGATTTAAAGGCCTGAGTAATGGCAAGGATTGATTAAGCCAAGAAAAAACCTTTTAGTTTTAAGGTATTTGATACGCAGATGATTATCAAGTAAAAATGTTTATTGACTACTTTGACCTTATAAACTACCCGACCTGCAGTACCAAATTATTGTTCTTACATGAAGGTATTTGAAAAGTTTTCAGAAAGATAAATGAAAAATGGAAGTTCAAACAAGACTAAACCACCTCTTTAAGTTCAAGCACAAGTCATATAAGTAACACATATACTAAGTTTTAATTATAAATTAAAGTTATATTAGTAATAAAAAAAAGGAGAAAGTACCATACGATTGAAGCTGCCATGAAAAATTAAAGACTGGCTTCTCTAAATGATTGACTGAAGAATGGTAAGAGGTGTAGGCGAAAGATACGTATGTTGATGTTTGTATTACACTTCTAAAACCATACGACTGAAGCTGCCATGTAAAGCCAACGATACGCAGACGTTTCAACTGAAAAAGGCTCTGTGGAAGATGACTTATGCCCGTACCTTCTATATTTAACTCTTCTAACCGTTTTAAACTTCCAATTTCCTCAGGCAACTTTTCAACTAGAAAACAGTAAGGGAGATGGAAATATTTCAGACTTTTCATCTGACAGATGCTGTTTGGTATATCTCGTAAAACTATACACTCTGTTAGGTCTAGCTCCTCTAGACACTGTAATCGGCCAAGATTCTCCGGTAATTTCTCAAGATGCCAACAAGATTTAAGTCTGATAGCTTTCATATGCATCAACATACAAATGCTATCTGGAAGACTTCTAATCTTTGTAGATGAAAACATTAGCTCCTGTAGACATTCTAACTGGTCAAGATCTCGGGGTGCTTCTGGGATATTGCCGGGATCATCTTTATAAAAACATGAAAACTGTAACTTTGGAAATTTATTGTCGGAATGCAATGAGCAAACATTTGTGGGCTCTGCAATCAGATGTAACTCAGATAAAGAACCAACGTCATGTGAATCAAGTTGTTTGTCAAACAAAAAAGACTTAAAACTCCCACAACCACTTAAGTCTAAGAAGGCAAGATTTCTAAGACATCCAACGGGAGCCTTAATTTCTACCAAATCGTAACAGTTATCAAGATTTAACCTTTTGAGATTTGGAGTGAGCCCAAGGTCAAGGGTCCTCAACTTTAAATGACTGAGGTTGAGCTCTTCGAGCTTTAGAGTACTTTCAATGGGCATTTGAAGTTCTACCAAATCATTACACCCTCCGAGTATAAGCACCTTAAGATTCGGAGTACTCCCGAGGTGAAGGGTCTTCAACTTTGAATGACAGAGGTCGACCCATTCAAGCATTGGACTTTCAGCAGGCATTTGAAGTTCTACCAAATCATTACAGCCTTCGAGTATTAGCATCTTAAGATTCGGAGTATTCCTGAGGTGAAGGTTTGTCAACTTTGAATGAGTGAGTTCGAGATGTTCGAGCTTTAGATTTTCAACGGCCATTTGAAGTTCTACCAAATCATTACACCTTTGGAGTATAAGCCTCACAAGATTTGGAGTATTCCCAAGGTGAATGGTCTTCAACTTTGAATTTCTGAGGTAAGTTTGAAGGTTAAGCTCTTTGAGCTTTAGACTTTCAATGGGCATTTGAAGTTCTACCAAATCATTACACCCATCGAGTATAAGCTTCTCAAGATTCAGAATATCCCCGAGGTGAAGGCTTGTCAATTTTAAATGAGAGAGGTTGAGATATTTGAGTTTTAGATAATGAACAGGCATATAAAGCTCTACAAAATCATGACAACTGATAATAGTCAAACTCTCAAGATTTGGAGCCAACCTAAAGTCAAAGGTCCTCAACTTTGAATGCTTGATAGTGAAGAACTTCAGCTTATGAAGAACCTAACATAAGTACAAAAAACAATTAATATTGCTGCAATGACAAACCAATAGATATATAGGATCATAATGAATCATGAAAAACAACAAATTAACCATTATTCTACCTTTCCTTCTCCATCTTCCCATAGTTGAACAATATTGCTCTTTTCCATTTCAAGTTCAACAAGATATTTTCCTTGAAACGTATTCGGTAAACTCAAAAAAGGAAATCCTGACCATCTCATAAATCGTAAGGAACTTGGAAGGTATTCGCTAAATTTATCAAATTCAACAATATCGCTCTCATTATAATAATAATTATAGAGATTTATATAAACAAATCTAAGATCCTTCATTTTTGCTAGACCTTTTACTGCAATTTCAGCTGTGAGATCCCATGATGACTGTAAGTATAGACATTTAGTTGCTTGGGTACCCTGAAATCGAAAAAATAGAACCCCTTAATTTTGTCGGAACCCTAAATTTCAAAACGCCCAAAATCAATGAATTAATGAAGATGAAATAACGCATATTGAGAGTGAATTGAATGAACTTTTGAATGATTATTAGAGGGAGAAAGTGAATTTGTGGAAAACTTTTAGAGACACAAACAAATAGCAAGATGAGAATTGTTGTGTGTTTTTTTTATAAGAAAATTGACAGCAACTTATTTTGTTAAACGGTCAAATATAGTCACACTAACGGAGTTAGAAATTTTGGACCGAACCCGCAATGAATGTTAAATTTTAGACCAAAATCGAAACCTTTTAAACTAGTGGATTAAAAATGAAATATCCAGCAAATCACATGGACCAAACATGTATTAGCGTTTTTTTTAAAGTAAATCATAACTTGATTCTTACCAGGTCATTAGTCAATATATACTTAATTTCCTCATTAACCCACAATCTACTATGTCTTTGAGGTTCATTGGGGTGTGACCGACGAACAATATTCCTTCCCATTTCTTCTAAATGATCATGCATCGCTAGTTGGCCATATTTACCATAAGTTATAAAAGATTTCTGCTGAAGAACTCTTAAACCATATATAGCATGAAATCCACGACTTTCAAGCACTCTAATTGCATCTTCTTTGATCCAACCTTTTAGTATGCATGAAACATCTAAGAATATTTCTTTGTAATCATCCTCCAGACCATCAAAGCTTATTTCCAATTTTTCCATAGTTGCTTTCAATGGAATTGTTTGTAGTCTTTTTATGGCATCTTTCCATACATACTCATCTTGACCACAAAGAAACGAACCCAAAACTTTGATCGTTAAGGGAAGACCATGAGCATATTGCACAACTTGTCTTGATAGCTTTTCGTACCCTTGAGTTGGAATGTCTCTTTTAAATGCATAACTACTGAAGAGGCAAATCGCTTCCGTAGATGATAACAGATTGACGTCATGAACGAAGTTCACCCGGTGGGCTAACAACACTTGCTCATCTCTTGTGGTAATGATGATTCTACTTCCCGCTTTAAACCACTCAGGCTCGCCTGCTAACGCCTCAAGTTGTTCTATACGATCAACATCATCTAAAACAACAAGTGTCTTTCTACGACTCATCATGTCTTTCAACATGTTTTTCCCGTCATGAACACTACTAAAAGTGATGTCTTGTTTATTTAACACATCTTTTAGTATCCGTTTTTGGAGCTTCATTAAACCGGAAAAAGAAGGTTTTGAAACTTCCCTTACGTTTTCAACAAAGCTTTTTCCTTCGAAATGATTAGAAATATGATCATAGACAGCTCTGGCTAGAGTTGTCTTCCCCCCACCTCCCATCCCCTTGATTCCGATCATGCGAACATCTTCTGTGCCAATATCTAAAGATGAAAGAACATTTCTGATCCGGGTCTCCATACCCACCAAGTTTTCATCAGTGTTCGAAAGAGTGGAATATTTCTTTTTGAAAATAACATCAACAATTATTTGGATCAGTTTAGATTCATCCCTGTATCATTAATTGTTATATTATTAGCTTGCTCAAATTGCACATAACGAGTTAGGATTTATAACATAAAAGGATTAGCATTTATTTAAATGCAGATATCATGATAAAAATTAAATGAAACTGATTAACATATATACATGCAGGTTAGGCAAAATATTACATAGATATATGATGAAGAAAATTGAATGAAACTGAATTACCCGTTAGTTGTGGCCTTCAACTCCCACCCAGCCAGATTAGATGCTTCTTTCATAGCCTCTCTCCATTTTTCAGTAGCCTCCTTTGTTTCGTTTTTTTCAAAGGCGTCTTTAACAGCCCCACTTTGATAGCGGACTTCAGTGGGCTCCACATCAAGAAAGAGAGGATAGACATTCTGGTCGGTCGTCTTCTTATATTCCATAATCTTGGCAAGCTCATCTAGGCACCAAGATGAAGATGCATAAGTCTTGGAGAAAACAATGATGTAAAACCTTGAGTCCTCAATGGATTTGAAGAGCTGGTCCTTGATCGGTTTTCCTTGCTCGATTTTCTCATCATCCTTATACGTTTCAATGCAATTGCGCTGAAGAGCTTCATAAAGATGGCCAACAAAATTGTTACGGGTGTCACCCCCTCTAAAGCTCAAAAAAACATCATACTTGAAGCTCTTTTGAACGGATGAAGAAGAACTAGACGCCATTCTGTTGTAGATATTATCTAAGGATCTGTTAGTGGAGAAAATTATCGGAACTAACAGCAAAGAAACATGGATAAGATAATCAAGTGTATATTGAGAAGACAAAGACTCGATAACATAAGGCTATTATTTGGTCAAGAAAGATAAGATTCATCTAAGAGATATAGATAAACTCACATCAATCACTCGTTCTTTACTTTGACTTCAACATACATTTTATTATTTTCCCAAACCAGTATGAACTTTACTTCCATAATTTGCAATAAGAAATTTCCTCTTATCTGTAAATAGGGACCATTTTTTAACATTCAATTTCATTACCCTACACCAATAATATTGCTTCAATAAATTTTTTGACAGAGATATCATGGAAAATTCTGAGCTAGTTGGTCATACAGTCTCTAATATATGAGGAATATTCTTAAAATTCCGTAAATATATACGGAAATTCTTCACATAAACTCTTTTCCCTGTTTTGATAATACTCCAATCAAATAGACATTTTGACTAATCTTAGTGGATTGATTGATTGATCTTTGAACAAGTAAAACCAAATATTACAATTGACATCATAAATTCATGTTCTAATCTTGCATCTTTATAATATAATTATATAAAACTGGCGAGCCCTGAAAGCGCACTGGTTAAAAAATATTTTGTACACAACTTTAGAGCCTGCAACTATAACTTTTACTGTTACAGTTTTGACAGAGATAACTTTGTAACGAACTATATTCTTACGGGTCATCTTCTTGACCCGGTTTTGATTTGAAGTCATAAACAGATGAAATCACGGTCCATTTTGTTACAAAAATAGCAAATGCTGCCTTTTATGTTTAATCATCAAATACACTGCTGATTTTGCATAAATCAAGCGTCAAAATTAACAAATTTTGGGCTAAAACTCCAATCTACCAAAGTGATATCCAATTATAACTATAAGAGTTCTTAAAAAGCTTCAAATTCTAAAACTAAAATCGGGTCTAAAATATGTTTATTTCCTAAGACAAAGGTCTCGACTACAACTTGAATTTTGGAAAGCTTCTACTTTATTCTCTGTTTTTCATTAGCGAACTGCCTTTGAACATCCCAATCAGTTTCTTAGTATCTCAATATGAGCATATACCGATCTCACATTTCAGCCACACGATCAACACTCATTTCTTCTTGGTGGAAGTTTTCTTCACCTTTTATCTTTAAATCCTCCACTCTCCTGTCAAAACAGGATATATTCTTCGATGTTAATAGTAAGCAGATTTGCTAAAGGACAGAAGCAACGTAATTGAGCTCAGATCATATTTACACACAAAGATTTTAAACATAAAGTTATTTAATATAAAGAAAAACAAGGTAAAAAAGTTGGGAGATATAATTGAGAGCGAAGTACCTTTTATAGTGAATGTAAGCGCTTTGCGGTCATTTTCTTGCCCATTTTACTACATAAACCTGAAAGTAAAAGAAAATTCCATTCACATCATACAACAAATAAAGACATGCAATCAAGAAGTAGGGTGGCAATTCCTAACGAAACACGACCCAAAACCAACAGTAAACGGTTGGTCCGGTCTAACCAGTTTTCGGGCGTGCGTGTTAAACAGGTTGGCTGGCCAACCCACTTGGGTTTTTTTTTTTTTTTTTTTTTATAATTTAGATAAATTATGTTTGTAGTGGTTTAAACGGGTTAAATTACTTAAATGGGTTGAACCATCGACCGTGTTTAGAAACGGGTTAAGCAGACGGTGTTTGAGTTATATGTAAACAATTTAGGATTGAAATAGCTGACCTAACTACATAAACATGTCATGCTAGGGTCAAGGTGTTTTGACATGCCAATCCAAACCAAAACCGACCGCATTTGGTTCTAACAGTTCCTTGATATGAAATCTACAATAACAGAACAAGAACTTTCCAACTTACCCTCTTCCCATTGCCATTAGTGAACCAATGCCCATTCCATGACCATCCTGCTGAACCCTTCTTTTGCCAGCATCTTTTGTGATCCTTTCGCAGTATTGACTTTAGGATTCATGAAACCTTGTGACGTTTCTTGAGTCTTTGATTTTCTTGAATTTTTCCTTGATGAGCTTGTCTCAGCTTTGTTAGTTCTAGCAGCCTGTTTAGTTTTGTCATCACTGCTAAATTGACCCCTAAAAACACAAGAAATACAACAAAATTACAATTGAAAAGAGTTATTTGCATATAACCCCTTAAAAGCTATCAATAATATAGCAGAACTAACTTACATGTAATCGATATTTGATGTACTAGGGCGATCGGACTCTATTTTCTACATTTAACGGGAAAAAGTTGCACAAACGGGTTCGAACAAGCTCTTGGATCCTCAAATCATTATGGAAAAATCTTGATGTCTTTGGCGAAGGATCATCTAAATCTATTACACTGTCCATAACATGACTATTATTGTTACTTTTTCCAACATTACTCTGGGCTTTACTTTTTCTTTTAGAGAACTAAAATATTCCTCACAAACCTCATCGAGTCTTTGGTGTGGGATATGGAAACTCTTCTCATTTTTAAAATCTTCCCATAAATCTTTTCTGGTGAAAGTATTGAGTGACTAAAGCAAGTGTGAGCAAAAGATAAGAAAAGAGTTACTAAAAGCTATTTTGTCAACTCCCACTAAAAAGAAAACAGTCACTACTGAAGCCATCACTAAAAGTCTATCCTTACACTATATTACACTATATTTAGTAAGCAAAAGGGTCAAATTTTTAGTGACTATTCTCTTTTAGTAAGCAAAGGGTGTCAATTTCTTTTACACCAAAGCCTATTTAAAATGTTTTAGCCACTTTTTTTAACAACTAACAGTGAGCAAAGGTTCACTTTTAGTGACTAAAATGATCAGTGAGTAAAGCTATTCATAAATGATACACTTTTTGTATCCCGGCATATAGATTGTTTACAAAACATTTTCTGGTTTTCCAGGTTCTAAACAAAATAATCTCATTCCTCAGCATATAGATCGTTCGATAGATAAAACATACGATAACACTTCTAAACTTCTAAAATCGTGTCGATTTAAAATAGAAATACTACAATATCAACACACAGAACAATCTCATATGTTTGAACAAACAAATCATTTGCTGATTACGATTTGAGGAAATGAATATCTTGATTTGCGTGACATGACTCATCTAGAACTGTCCTTGTCTTACTCCTCAAACTGTTACATCGAGAAAGTAAAAGCGAAAAGTGTTAAGCAAGTTAATATCGATTAAAACAAACAAATAGGACATAGAGAACAATTACAGGTTTATGTATGGAAATTATGAATTTAAAGATAAAGTTCCAGAATTTTATGTTTATCTATTTCGGGTAAAGTTCTTATCTTGTAAATACAAGTTACGGGACAACTTTCATATCAGTGATAAAACCGACCCATTTAAACTGAACGCAACCTTAAACCTAAACTGACCCATAGAACTAATAGCATGATATGGGTCACTTTTAGTAAAAACCTGTAACGGTTTATAAACCGACCCATTACTAATTGTTTATGCTAAACTAACCCATTCAAACTAATTTATACTAAACTCGCCCATTATAAAATAAAGCAACCCAATTTGTCTCAGGTGAAGCGGTTTAAACGAAGATGATGTGAACTTCGTAGTGTCAAATCACTTCCTTTTCCATCAAAAGTCAAATTCTAATATAACAGATTGTACCTAGTATATCTTTCACGTCGTATAAAGAAGAAATTTATATAATTTAAAGCGAGTACTTACTGAGAGGCCACGGTCATGCTAAAATAGCAATTTCGTTCTTCCCAACCTTCAAAGAAACGGACTCTTAAACTTGAAGGGTGAAACAAGATGCCGTTTCCAGCTCTGCTAGCTGAGAAGGACCAAGTAAACAGCAAAGAAGCTTACGTGAGGTAGGCCATAAGCATATAGGCCTCTAAACATACTATATGTAAGTTGAAATCCGCTGCCATAATTTTCGATTATAAGTCTCACCGTGTCATTGACTGCTACATTATGGTCGACTCATCATGTTTTAACTAAAAAAAAGTACGTCATAAGTATCGTTTGTATAAGTAGAAGACAAGAGAAGCTTACTGCTGGCGAATGAGCATCAAGTTGCCAAACCACGCCTTCAGTTACCAAACACGAGATGAGAATAAGTCCATCTTCTGAATCCCCAACTACATGGGTAGTATCGTTTGTAAAAGAGCAACCCAATTTAGATGACTGGTCAACAAAACCCAAAAGTTAGTTACAATCAAGAATCTCAAAAAGTAAACAAAATAGTTTTAGATCACATAAAATGATCTTGCCAATAGTTATCTGAATTATCATTAGTTTCAATAGAGGCAAACAGGCTCAAGGTTACCCGATTTGTATCTTCATAGCAAAAAAAACTCAAACTTTTTTAGATATAAGAAATTAGATTATTACTAAGATACTCTGCGGTATAAGTTTTCTAATTATACTTGACAACTTGATTATCTGTACAAAAACAATATGGAGTCTGGCGTGTCAACCCAACTTAACATGGTTCAGCACGTGCCATAAAAAAAATACCCATTTCGACTCGTGATCCTACCGCCTATTTTTCACTTCTACTGAAAGAACCAATGCCATCCCAACACCCTGCTCTTACCTCACATGTATGACCTGAGTATGTTGCTATTGCTCTAAGAAAACTCAGTTTTCCTGCAAAGTAAAAGGAAAGTCAGTACACAGTTATATTTATAGTTAACTAGATGGGGAAAAGCGAGTTTTACACATGCAAAAGCTGAAAAGTAGAGCCCAGACTTGCTAATACACATGTATCCTTATTTCCCATAGAGATACACTTCACAGGCGACCCAAGCCAGGAGATAATCGTCTGAAGATGAAATGATTAAGAAAAAAAAAAACATTTAGTCCGGTCTATTGGGAAAGGGAGAATATATTGATGATGTAGACTATTCTCACATACTTATTATTTCGAAGGTCAAATGTTTGTACAGTTTCGTCAAGACTTCCTGTGCAGAATTTTGTTCCTCATACATATACAGACGTGACACTGTCCTTAAAGGTGTCAAAGATCTGCATATCAATTATAAACTTCAGCACATGCCAGTCTAAACTTCTGATTATTTCTATGTTACTATATGGAAAAACCTGCATGGGCTGACTACTTGGATCTTATGTCCCAGAGATGCACACACACATGAGTCTGCTAGATACAAGCACGGACAGTTATTAAAATTTATCCCATTAACCTGATAAGCGAGGTGGAATAAAA